>JADZMA010001229.1:0-23271 GCA_020796225.1 Arion vulgaris
CATCCATCCCCACAGGACAGAACCTTACCTACAGGAACAGGAAACTCTGGAAAATATCTAGATAGCTCATGGGCAACCAAGTACCTTAGAATGAGAGGGGCACCAAACCTCTATCCCCAGGCCCTGTTAGTTGATGTAGAGGAAATGAAGCAGAAGAAGAAGAAGAAAAGAAGACTTACTGGACACTGTAGACAAAAAGTTAATCTCCAAAAATTACACTTCCCAGAGTTGTTCAGTGTTCATCAAAAATTACCCTAGACCCTCCCTGAAATATTTGGGAGATACCTGTCTGTCTCAATTTGGGGGGTCTAACCGGGCCCTATAAAACAGTATGGTAGACCCTTTCCCTTTCCCTTTTGCTTTCTTGAAATATTGTCTATATATTCAATATGCTGATTAAAAAATTTTAATACTTTTTTACTTAAAAAAATTAAATAATTGAAGTGCAAGAAAAAAGGGAAAAAACAAAAATTATATATCTCAATGTGGCAGAAAAAAAAATAATCATTTGATAAAAAAAAGCATAAAAAAATATTTTTTTATCAACAGAAAGAAAATATAAAATGTCAACAGTTTTGAATATCTCGGGTTTTGCTAACAAATAAATGTCTACAAATTATTATCCCCCAGAGGCCTTTAAATTTTGTAGTGGTGGGGGGGTTTATGTCAATGATACAGTGAGTATGACGGGGAACTTATTTCCCCGGAAGGGGTTCCCAAGCCAAAAGGTTACTGAGGAGGGGACAGCAACATGGTCTCCTGGTCCCCCAGGTTGGGGGGGTTTGGGACAAAGATCCCATCCAAAAAAAAATTAAAGAGGGAAAACAACAACAAACATAAAACCCTATCTACGGGCAAAAGGGGCTCCCGAGTCTTTGACTCACATGACGGGAAGTGGTGAAACCCAAAGGAAGCTACTTTCATGAGGCGGAAGTCCTGAATCCAAAACCAAACCAAATTGATGCGGGAAAAGAACAATTACAAACCGAAAACTATCACAAAAACAGCAGAAATGAGAAGATATAATCAAATATCCTGGGGTTAGAGGCAGATGGACGGGAAATGGAAAAAGTACCACTGCAACAGGTGAAACAGTCCTTTTTCTGGCGACGATGACCCACCATGAAGGAGTAGCAGTAATCCAAGAAAGGGGGGGAAAAGTGTCTGTTAGAATGGAAACCATCAGCACCCCTGTTTAAAGATCAGACAAAAGGGGGAAATACAAACATCACAATCCTACAAGTATGCGCCAACAATGATAGCGAAAAACAAAGAAAGCTGTCCCAAAACCTACAAGCAGAATTAGACAAGTCACCATCCCATGATGTTATCATTGTTATGGGAGATCTAAATGCAAGGTCGGAAAAGACAACAGATATTATGAACATGGAAAATATGGATGTGGAAAGGATGAACAAAAAGGGGGAACTTTTTTAGTAAATTTTGCAGCATGAACAATCTCGTATAGGAGGAACCCTATTTCAACATTTGAATCCCAAATTAACATGGTATTCCCAAGGCAGAGATAAAACCAAAAAGACCATATAATGTTGGCCCCGGGGGAGAGCTAGATGTTGTAGTCGGGGGCAGATGTTGGTAGTGACCACCCCCTAGTCACAGCTTATGTCAAACTTAAACTAAGAAAACAGGACAACAAAAAAAACCCCAAAAAAGAGGTTCAGGGATAGACTAAAAAACGAAGTAAGGGATAAGTTTATAATGCAGATAAAAAACAATTCCAACCCCTAGAAAGAATGAAATAGGATGAAACTGAAAAACAAGATAGAACATGGGACAACATAGCATCTATATATGCAAGAGCAGTGTAACATGTCTAGGGTCCCAAAAAAAGAAAAAAAAAGAATGGATAACACCAACAACATGGAAAATAATAGACACAAGAATTTTAAAAAAGAAATTAGACAAAGCCCCAAAGACTGAAAGCAAGATACCAAGAACAGTACAAAAGCGCAAGTAAAGAAATAAAACGGGCTGTGAGGCCGAAAAGAATGTTTTTAAGACCGGGGTACAGGCAGAAGAAGCAGAAAAAAAGTGTGATCGGGAACAGTGTACAAAAACAAAGCTAATGCGGAAACATTCAGAAGATCAAATACTTAAAAGGATAAGAAGGGGAATATATTGACAAGGGAAAAGGAACAAAAATACGAGGGACAAGATTTTAAAAGAATTGCTAAACAGACCACCTCCAACTGAGCAGAATCCAGAACCAACAGGGGGAAGTTGGATTAAAACCCCCCCACCGGATGAGATCAAACAATTAAATTTTTAAGAATAACAAGGCACCAGGGAAATAATTTAAAAAGAGAACTATTAAAAAGCCCCAAAACTTAACAAATATTGAACCCTTGTTTACTACTATATGGAATGCCCAAAAAATTGATAGGGAAAGGGGGTAATCAAGATAAAAAGGGGCCCTTTGGGATTTTTAAAAATTAGGAATAACACTGCTTTCTGTCCCAAGAAAAATTTTTGCAAAACCCCAAAACGTATTACGGCTGGAAAAAACTGAGAAAGAAACAAGCAGGTTTTCCCAGGGGACGGACGAAGGCCAAATATTTGCTTTAAAATATCATAGAACAATGAAAGAATGGCAAAGCAAACTCTATATCCTTTGTGTTTTTTAAAAAGGTTTTTTGATAGCATACACTAAAGTCTAGGGTATTTTAAAGATGGTAGGGAACCCCCTGTGTTTTATAAATATTATAAAAGTGCAAGCAAGTTTGCAGAGGGAAACTTCGAACTAAATTTTGGGAAAAAAAACAGGCTGACAAGGATGTGTTATGTCACTATTTTTCAACATTCATAGATTGGATGATCGAAAACAACGGAAGATAAGGCAAGAGGATTAGAGGGACGCCACAACCACTCGGGAAAGACCAGATTTTGCAGATGACCGCACCCCTATCTCATACACATAGGATACCCAGGAAAAGACCCCCCTAAAATAAGTGAGATTTTGGGGCTGAAAAAAATCAAAGAAAACGGGTAATGATTTGAACATGAACCCCAGCACCAGTCAAACTGAAGGAAAAACCCCTCCGAGACAACCCTTTTACATCCTTTGGGAAAGGGTTTTATTAGCAATAAAGGGTGGATCGACATTAAACAGACTGAGTGCCGGTGCATTCGACCCTTCAGACCGCCGGGAAATCTGCCCAATACAGCATCAAAACCCAAGACTAGTATCTAAAAAGTGGGGTCAACTTTTGGGATGGGAATTTGGAGAATAAAGAAAAAATAGTCCAGACCTCCCCCTTTTCATACAACTTGTCTGCGAAAAATATTACGCGTGTACGGGCCATATATCTCAATCAAGAATTTTGACGTCCAAAAAGAAAAGGCACTATCATCCGAAGCGCGCTGAGATGGATTGGCATGTGATGCGGGAGACTGGCTCCGCCCCAAAACTGATGAGAGGGACCCAGAGGGGGAAAAGCGTGGAAGCCAAGACCCTGGGGGGAGCGATGAGCAAGAGCTGAAGGAAATGAATCATAGCTGGAACACAAACAGGGGAAAGGGAGAACAGGAAGAATGGTTACGTTTGTTGTTGCCCAAAAACGGGGGCTAAAGGCTAAAGAGAGAGAGAAAAAATTTTTAAAAAGAAAAATGGGTGTTTCTTTTTCAACAACACAGTGAGAGATAGAACACAAAACAACCTGTATCAAATAAAAGGGAAACGAAGGTGGAAATATTTAGGTAATGTTCAGATCAGACAAAAAGGGCTAAATCACAAGCCCTTTATGGGTCCCCGTTGGGAAAAGAAAAGGGCCAAAAGCCACTCTTAAAACACCCAAACAAAAAAGAAACATTGGGATGAAAAACCATACAAGATTTTCCAACTGCTAGAAACAAACCCGCATCACAAAGATCAAAAACCTTTGCCCTATGTGCCCCCTTTGCACGAAAGGAACAAACCTAACTAACTGCTAACAAAATATGGAAAGGGGATAAAGGGAAATTAAAAAGAAGAAACAGGGTCAGACATGGTAAAAATTAAAAAACAAAAATAGTATTGAATGGAACATAGCAAAACAAAAACCAGAATTTTAAAAAAGCTGCAGGTGTCCGTGGCAAAGGTGTGAAGGGACATTTAACAAGGCAATAGAAAAGATATATGTGTTTTGAGTATATATGTTACAGATGAGTTCCCCTTTAATCATGGACAGAAATAAAACAAATAGATCTATCCAGAAAAGACTGGGGTTTATATGTTTTCCCAAAAGTTCTTCAGGTAGGTTTAATACCCAATGATTATTATTTAAATTACAAAGTATTATAAATTAAAAAAATATTTTTTTCAATAGTATTTTTAATTTTTTTTTTTAATTTTTCACAAAAATTAAACCAGATTATTAATTTCATTTTGTATTTTTTTACAAATTTTACAGTATAAACATTTAGAGCCCCAAGCCCGCCAAAAAGGGGACAAGAGTTAGAAGAAGGGGCGAAGGCTAAAGAAAAGTTTTTCTTATATCACTTTCTTTTTTTTCTTTCCCAAATCCTGAGCCTAAAAATAGAAGAGTTTTCAAAAGGGGCCCCCATTGCGCTTTAGATAGTCTCTTTTTTCCGCCCTTTATCTCTAGGTCCATCTTTTGGGGCGCCCTTTTCCCTTTTAAACCCTTGTATCAGAGCAGCATTGTTCTTTGGGGTGCCTTTGATGGTAATCTGCCCCCGGGGAACCATTTAATTTGTTGTTTCGAGAAGCTGTGCGATGTTGTCCCCACTTTTCCTGATGTCTTCATTTCAACTGGTCTCTTCTTGTTAACCAGCATTCTGCGAGACACTTCATCTCTGTTGTGACTAGTTTTTCTATCGTTGTTGCAGCGCCCAGGTTCCCTGGTAACATAATATCCACATTTTGTGTTAAAAATGAAATGTTCGGTTTCCTCTATGAATTCAAACTCCCAGTGTCCCTTGCTGTTAAAGGGGCATTCAGCAAACCAAAAGCGACATAGAGTGGTTAACATGGTTGATAAGAATGAAAACGCAAAAAAACAAACCTCTTCTCAAAAAGTTACTATGTAGAATATTTTTACATCCCCTAAAGACACTTGAGATAAAAATCAGTGTCTCAAACCAGAATCTTACTATACCTCGGGTGGTGGCCCTGGTATGGCGCATCATAAGTCTGTCTAATAAAATAATGACCAAAGGGGGGGGCAAACCCAGTTCAAAAGATGTGCTTACAAAAATTATCAGCCCAAAAAACACAGGTATCTCAACCCTCACTGCAAACTTTTCAAAAACTCCACATTTTAGAAAAGAACAAGACAAAAAAAAAGAATATTTATAAAAAAAGCAACATTTTGAATTAGTTTTCAAACTAGATGCCTACAAAAACCCCCACAATTTCCCCATCAGAAGATAAAATAGAGAATATCACAAAAACAATCTTTGTCTCAGAACAGGACACGCAGGCTCTGATTGATTTGATGGGATCATTGCACTGGGGAGAACCCATGGGGCTCCGATCTCTTTCTTAAAAGGAAAGATCTCATGCACGAGCTCCATAGCACCAGCGGGGGTCCGTGTAATTTTGAAGATGGTGAAGATATTTTTGTAGAATTTTTTTAAATCTTTTTTTGAATTTTGTCCAGGCAGCACCCCTTCCCCCGCCTTCTCGATTTTTAACCCAAGGTTCTTTATCTCAAATTAAACCCGGGGATACATTTTATCAACCGTCTCTGAAAACAGGGAACTCGATCTCACCTACACTGAGATCAGGGTTTCTGGAAACTTTCCAGATGGCTCCAGAGAAACAACCGGGTCCCTTTTGGCGAAAAGACAAGTGCCCTCTGCGCCACAGAGCCCCTTAAGCCGCTCAGATTGCAAATGTACATGCCAGACTGAAACACAACCCCAAAAAACACATCCACAGTACAGTCCATCATACATACACCAATGAAAATGAAACATGACCCTGAACAGAGGAAAGAACCCGGATCCCCAACGACATGCAGCTGAAGATGAAGGGGGGACAGAGCAAGTAACCTAGGGGGAAGAACAGGAAGGTTTTTTAATATATTCTGTGAAGGATTGATTTGGTTTTACCTCATATGGCTCGGCCCCACTCTGGAAATGGCACGCAAGTGTAAAGTGAAGGACAACTCTGTAACTCCTGAAACAATCCAGGGGTCTCTAAAAAAAAATGCCTAGTGAACAAAATAGCCCTGTCCAGACTCAAACCTCTTGGAACATATGGAAAAGGCTTAGCCAACCCTTCACAGTGGAGCATGAAAGCACAGTGTAGCACATCTTTGGGACGCTAAGGAGGGCCCAAAAGACCAAGTGCAATGGAGAGATCTTCTTGCTGCCTTAAAAGGGCACCACAAGAATGCCACCACTGACTGTTTTTTTTGCCCATTCCAAGAAAGGCGGAAGAAATGGGTCTCAGGTTGACCCTCCATTTGGGACCAAAAAAACAGTATAAATGGCGGGGAAATGATTTACCCATAGCTAATCATCCCTTTGGGGAATTATTAAAAAAATTGAAAAATAAGATTCCTTCAAAATATTTTCACAATCTTCTAAATTTAAATGGAGACAGTCCCCAGTGCTATGGAGTTCATCGCGGGTGAGATTTTCCCTTTTGGGGAAAAGATGGGCACAAATGGTTCTACCAAAGTGCAATGATGATGGTCCTATCAATCAGTCAACCATTGATCAAAGAAAATGGGGCCCAACACTGTTTTCCCAATAGGTCACACAGTAGAAAACAGGTTTTCCTTTTCTTTTTTATTTGTATATACAAAATGTCTTCTTTGACTTGACAAGTTTTTTGTTTGCAGAGAACAAGGTAGCACCCCTAAAACATTGATTGTTGATGAAGAGCCATCAGGGGGAAAGCAAGAAATCATCGGGTCACCTATTCGGTTATTTTAATCATGGCCGACCAGTCCACCAGACGGTACATCATTTTGTCAGACTCTAACAGAATGCCCCTACTTGTTTTAACATTACATAAAAAGAGATGTGACCGCTGTAGCTTAAGTGGTAGTAGTAGATGACAACCCTTGTACCTTGTTCAAACTCCACATCAGATATTTTTTAGAAATTTGTTTGCATGGTTTTTTACAACTGTAGAAATAGACCTCCCCTTTCAAATAGCAATGGCAAACTACTAAACGTATGCCAGAAAATCACACCATTTACTGTGATTTTGGCAAAGTCCTGTAAAGGATATGTTATGTTTTTAAATTTCAAAAGGGAAAAATTTTTTGATTTGTTGTCTCAATCTTAACATATCCCCGGGGTTGGGAAAAATGACTAAATATAGAACATGTTTAGAGCTTTTAAAAAAAAGATGTTTGGAAAATAATAACAAAAAATTAATTCAGGGGGGGATGAATTTTGATGATGATGTAAATACATGGTTCCCAGGCACCTAAATAAGATTCCCCCTACCGGGGTGGAAAAAGCATTCACAGACACACTAAGAATTAATAAAACCCCTTTAGCATAGATGTCGACAACTGGGAGACCATTGCTCAAACAGATGCCTTCGCACACTTTTCAACACGGATCTTGGCATCGGCAGGTAAAACCAAGATGGAAAAAAAGTGTCAAACTAGAAAGACAGAAAGACCCCCACAACACAAGTTTTCCCTTTACCTACATTGTAAAATAACATTTCAAGCCCGCATCAGGCCAATTACTTGCCCAAACAAAAGTGGGGGCAAAACCCTATGATGGACAAGCATCACTAAGATTTAAAATTTGCACACATTTTGCATGAAAAATTTCTTGGGTCTGTTCAGAGTTGGGTTGTTTAGATAATCTTGCCCAAGTCTGCATAAATTAGTACAGAATGGGTTAAGAAAAATGGGGTTTTTTGCAACAAATGATTCAGATATATTTCCCCTAGACAATTCCAATCCATTTTTTAAAATGCCCCATTGTAATATCTTTTTTTAGGATCTAGACCCAATTGCTCAGTTTTAAAAAAAATTTATATTCCTCTCATCCCTTTATACTTTACATAGGCCTACAAGTAATTTCTCCATATCGCCTGTCCTGGGCAACTCACTCGCCTTTTCCCCTGAAATTAAAACCATATTTATTTGCCTCTCAGCAAATTTTTTTTCAAGATTTTTTAGATTTCCCTTCCTTTCGAGTCCTTTGCCCCCCACTTCAATGTCTGTTTTGGGATTTTTTTTAATTCTTTTCATTTTGGGAATATTTTCAGGGGGTTGACATGTCCATGGGTCCCGATCCCCTTGCAATATCCCCTAAAAAGTCCAGGACCCCCCAGTTCGTTTTTGACTGAGAGCCTGCTGATATACCTGTTTAGTGTTTTTTTCGGCCCCCAATCTTCAATCTAAGCTCTTGCAATCTAGTAGTTGACTAATTCTTTGATTATTTCTTCTCAAGGAATCCCCTTTTCTTCTCCTTCTTATAACAGATGTTACTAGTGGTTGACCAGACACCTCCCCGAAATTTTCCCATTTTTTTTCATTATTTTTTAGACATCTATTTTCAAATCATTCAACAATTTCTATCTTTAGTCATTTTTTTTCATCGTTTGGGTAATTGAAAATTTATATCCACATCCAGACTCGGATGAGTCAGATAGTTTTTTTGTTCCCCCAAGGTGGATGTAAGGGTTTTTGATATCCGGGCCCGACTTTCAATGGAAGGAAACCTTACAGTATAGAATTTAGAACTAGAGGTACTATGTACTGATTGGGAATTGACATTCGCTAGAAAGGGTCTTTTGGATAATTAAAAAATAGAAGTTAGAGATAACATTTGTGCTACAATATATTAAGAAAAAACAGGTCAAATGGTTTGGAAAATCAAAGTTACCATAGACAGTCTCCCCCAAAGAGCACTGGACTGGATTAAAGACAACAGACCCAGAGGCACCACTAAACGATGGCGACAGAATATCCGGGCACTAAAAAACCACCTTGTACTTAGAAAAAAAGCCCCCAGGTGCCTCTTTTCTGGTCTGCACAAAGGTAAAAAAAGGGGTAGAGAAAAGATAGCAGATTGTGACTACTGGTCTGTCCCATATATAAATAGTCGCCCAGGGTTACCGGGGGCCCCAAATTTGGGGGGTAAAGAATGGGAAACACTGTTACCCCCTGCATGTAAGAGGCCATAAGGAGGTTTGGGTGAAATCGGGTACATGTCCTAAACGAGAGGTCATGCGTTTTGGGCCTACCAAAACCCCAAAGTGCAACTATACATGCTTGGGAAAGACCAAACATATCACAAAGGTGATTAAAATTGGGAGTAACAAGCAAAAAAGACTATGAAATGGAAATTTTGGGAGTGAAATTTGACTGCACGGTTTTAGGGGAAAATTTGAGATGTCATTATCAAGGCATGTAAATGTCTAGTGGGAATGAGTCATGGGAGCTGTAATTATTTGAATGGCTGCTCCGCATATCAGGCCCTATCCGTATATTAGGGCTGGTGCCCGCTTCCCAGAGTGTTCGTAGGCGTTGACTACGGTGACTACCCTCTGTAAGGGGGGTTTAACTCGGACTGGCAGAAAAGCACAGGTTCCCAGATTTGGTGTTCATGGGACCGAGCAAGGGTTAATGTCCCTGACACCCCAGCAAGAGCTTTCAGCTCAATGCGGGATGGGAAAGAAAAAACAGGGCGGTTCTTTTTCGCCTGAATTCAGCGGGATAAAAATTTTATTTGTATATAGAGACAATTACAATTTCAACATTTTTCCCGTTCTTCATCATCTCATTCCACGTACAGTTTGAAAATAAACATTAAATATCTTTTTCACAATTGTCTGTTCAGTTCAGCTCTTCATCTTCAACAATTTTAATGACCAGTTAGCAAACTAAACATTAAATATCTTTTTCACAATTAGTCTGTGTCATCCAGCTCTTCAACTTATATTCCAATGACCCCGTTAAAACTTAAAATTACAATTTGCCAAAATTTCTGTTTTCATCTTCAACTCACATTCCACTTCTTCGAACGCCCTATCGACCATTGTTAAACCACTCAATGATTTGTTGCGATCTGAGCATAAGAGCATGTATGTTGTGCCAGTTTCGCCTACAAGTAGGCCACAATCGATTTCTGCTACTTTTTTATTTACTAGAGTAGTTCCCCCCCCTACCCAGTTGCCTTTACGACATCCTTGTAGGTAGTATTACTTTTTTTTCCCCAAAGCCCGGCAACCAGGCCACATTCCACAACCTAGTTAGCAGAAGTGAAGAAAATTTTAACTTCCCCCTTGGGAAAACATAACATATACAGTAACAAATAAATTCTAACAGCTCTAAAATGGCAAACTTGGCCATTATGGTTTTTGTGTTACTGTACATTTCTTTTCCAAAAACCCCTAGGATTTTGGGAGCTTGAGTTTGTGTTTTTCAATGCCTGGGAAGTGGTGTGCCATTTCTGCAGAGAGGACCGAGCCAAAGGGGGGGAAAAATTTCAATGAAGTCAACCTTGACTTTAAAAATTTTTTTATGTTATGTCTGCCTATAGGGTTAAATTTTTGCTTGTTGATCCTTTGTTGATAAATGCCTTTAGTAGAAACATCTCAGATATTGTTTTTTTACTTTAAAACTACAGTGCTTTTTTTTTAAGTGTTTACCATTGCTAATAGTTTTCTGCAGTCACTTTTATCAATAACTCAGTTAGAAACTTGACATTAAGTTCATTAAACAAATTCGTTTTTATTCATACAGGGTTTGATTACCTTATAGAATGTTCAAAGATATGAATCTAGAACAAGAGAAAGAATTCGATGATAAAGAGGGGAATCTCATCACATGTTATTAATTGTAATACTATAACAATAATAATTTTCTTGTTCTTTTGCCCTTTTTGGGACCGGAGCCCGCAAAGGGAAAACAAAAAATACCACTGCACCCCCGGCATGTCTTAAAAGACGACTGATGTAGGGTCTGGGGTAGCTACCTAGTAAATAAAAACATCACAGAAATCGGATGCTGACCTATTTTTAGGTCATAATGTTAAAATCACAATTGCTCTTGGATATAATGTCAAAAATCGATCATATATCAGATCATATACAAATCACAGGGGGGTTAAAAAGTTCATATGGGGCATTAAAAAGAAGTATTTGTTCCATGAAATATTTTTGTTTGTCAAGTAAAGAATTGCTATAGTTTAATTGCCATGAAAAACTAATTTAGAGTAAAAGAAATTTCCATGAGTAACTGAATTGTTAAGTAACTGAATTTCTGAGTAACAAATTTACATGAGTAACAGAAAGTCTATCTCAAGGGGGGTAGACAGATAAGCAGAAACCCTTTCAATAAAAATAAAAAAACAGTCATCGCCAAACAAGTGAGTTCAATATGTTTGGACAATTTTTTTTTCAGTTGCAAAAATTTATCAGAAATAAATACAGTGTACATAATCTACAGGTACAGGGCCTCCCACTCCCGCAATAAATAGATAACATGTGGACCGTTAAAAACAAAATATGTAGTTTTTCAAAGTACAAAACGATTCAGCGACATTTTTACCACAATGTCTTTATCACAACGAAAAAAAAAAGTGAAGAAAATCAGACTTCTTTTACCAGACATAACAAATATACAATCAGGGCCCCCAAAGCCTATGATGATCGGTGACACAAAGTAAAAATCAAAGAACTATTTTTTTACCAACATTAAGCTATCAATGTCAAACATGGGAGCTCATAGAGCCAATGAGGAAAACATAACAAAGATGAAAACGTGAAGAGCTGCAGGAATACAATGAAAAATAAATTTTGAAATGAAGAAAGGGAAAAAAGACTAAAAATGAAATCAATCATAAAAATTTATAAAAAAAGCAACTAATGAAATGGTTTTGGGCACCTGACAAAATTTCTGGTATCTCCTGCAAAAACCATATTGACAAATTTAATTAATACAGAGCAAAAGGAAGACCCGAAAGATGGAGTAACCCAAAAAAAAAAATTACAAAGCACATTAGACAAGGGGAAGAAGATGTTTTTACCTTCCCCCCCTACCTGACTGAGGAAATGGAAAAGAAGAACAGATGTTTAATAGCCTGAATGTATTTTATATGTATACCCGACATTTAAAACCCTTTTATATTTTAATATGACACCCATGTGATAACCTAAAAACCCTTTTGTTGTCAAATGTATTAAGACATAATGACTTTGTGCAGTCTTTGGTTGGGCATGAGTTTGAGCTGGTGAGTTCTGTGTTATATGTTCTGTTGGGGCTTGTGTTGGTCATGAGTTTGAGTGGTGAGTTTGTGATATGTTCTGTTGGGGTCTTTTTTTATGAGTTTGAGCTGGTGGTTCTTGGGGATATGTTCTGTTGGGGTTTAAAATTTTTTATAAATTTTTTGCATCTTTTTGGGTAATGTCCCTGTTAGTTTTGAGGGTTTTTTGGGGTTTGTTAATTTTGCCTTGTGGGGAATGTCCCTTTTGTCTTTGAGGTTTGTTTGGGTTTTTAATTTTATTTTGGATTTGTCCTTTTTTCTTGGGGGTTTGTTTGGGTTAATTTTGTTGCATCTTTTTTGGGTAATGTCCCCTCTAGTCTTGAGGTTTGTTTGGGTTTGTTAATTTTGCATCTTTTTTGGGTAATGTCCCTGCTGTCTTGGGGGTTTGTGGGTTAAATTTAAATTTTTGCATCTTTTGGGTATTGTCCTGTTAGTCTTGATTTGTTTGGGTTTGAATTTTTTCATCTTTTTATAATGTCCCTGCTAGTCTTGAGGTTTGTTGGGTTTGTTAATTGTTGCATCTTTGGGTAATGTCCTGCTGTCTTGAGGTTTGTGGGTTGTTTAAATTTTTATCTTTGGGAAAAGTCCCCTCTAGTCAGGTTTGTTGGGTTTGTTAATTTTGCATCTTTGACTTCTTCTTCTTGAACCTCCAAACAACCATTTTTAACCATTCTTTGTGATCTGACCTAAAGGATTGTACTTTTGCCAGTTATATGCCTACAAAAACCAGCACATCCCATTTTTGCAACCTTTTTTTTACTATGGGGTTCCTAGACCCACCTCAGTGCCTTTTTGACTTCTTGAGGTGTTGTTACTATTCTTTGTTCCTTTTTGAGCCATGACAAACACTGTGATCTGTTAGACAATGTCCCATGTTGGGGCTTTGAGGTTTTGGTTATTTATTGTTTCATCTTTTTGGGCAAAACCAAATAATTTCTTTTTTTTACATATAAGCTTAGTTTCAGTGGGCTTTATTTCTCCCCCTAAGTTGCTCCCGAACTTGAAAAAGAGAAACAAATTTCCTTCTTAATTTTTGTGTGTGTGTGTAGAAAAGATAAATTTGTTTCCCTATTACTATCCCAAATTAATACAATGAGAGAGGGAAAGTACGGGGGCAATGCTGGACGGGGTTTGGGCTTCATGAACAAAAGTGATATCATCAATTTAATGGGAAAAATACCCTGAAGATTTGAAGAAGATAAAGGATTTCTCTATCTTGGTTTTGGGGGAGCATACAGATAGGTCGGAAGCGGGAAGACCATAAAAGAAGCCCCCGTAGATACATCAACCAAACAGAACGGGTTTTAGTCTAAACGGGGACCCTGGGGAGTTTAGGTAGTCGGGCCCGCTAGCTGGGAGCGCCTATAAACCGGGGGTTGAACCTACTGTCCGGGATTTGTTTGAGTCCCCCGTCTTACTCAGGCGATAACTGGTACCCCTGAAGTCGGAGAAAATCTGCCTGTATGGCGGGGGGACTAAATTAAATACATTGAGCCCCCGGCTGCCAGTGTAAAATAATTTAAATTTCACATTTAAAAAATTTGGGAAAACGGGGTTTTTACGAAAAAACAGTTTCAGAGATGAAATTTCGCCCGAGTTGAAAAGGGCAAAATAAAAAAAAAAAAAAAAAGGGCTAAACATACTGAAATGCGTTGGGGGAGATTGGGGCAATTATGGACATTTTGTGTGTGGGAAGATGATATTCAAATAAACAATCCCAAATTTACCTTTATTTTGTTTTATTTCAGCCCCGTTGATACAATGAGACTTGTTTTATTTGGAGAAATTGGAGGAAAAGATTATCTTTTGTGTGTGTATGTATACAAATTTTGTTTCTAGGTGTAGGAAACCCACAGATCTGAGAGGGACCAGTCAGATCTAAGAAAATCTGAGGCTGTATTAAAACGAAATTTTTTTTTAAAAAATATGATTACTGCTTGTAAAACACTTTTTTTGAACTTTTAGGGCTGGGGGGTTTTGTGCCTGTGGGGTTTAATGGCCACATGGCTATCAGTACCACAAAAATTTTTCAGGGTTTAAAATTTTTTTTTTATGTCCCGACAGAAAAAATTCCTTGGGCCAAGGGATTGAACCTGGGGCTCCCCTAGCCCCCGGTCAATCCATTCAAGGGCGCTAAAAAAAAACTGAATAAACAGGTGATATGAACGCAGACTGGAATTTTGTAGTTTTTCAAACATTTGTTGTGTAGGGAAAATAGATAAGGGGGGTGTTCTTCATCACAATCCCAAAGATTTAAGGAGTTTGAAATTTCATGTTGTACAAATATGCCCGGTTTGAGGGGGGAAAAGAAGGGTGTATTTAACCCGCGAGCCTCAGGAAAATCATATATACCCCTTGGCATCTGTTGGGGGGGACTGTGACTTATGGGCTGCATGGAAGATTGTGACCCAGTTCAGGAACCAATAACGAAAGGGAAAAAAAAATTAATAATCAAATATGAAAAGTAACAGCAATTGCTGTTTCAACCATAGGCTTTATCAAGACAACACATAAAACAAAAAACTAAATTAAATACTAATATGGGTTGAGATAGCAAGGTCGATAACACACTTTGCAAATAATTATGTGCTGCAACTTGGGGTTGAAATTTTTGGGCCAAAATTGTGTCAGCGGTAGATTTGGGCTGCAAATTTCTGATCTTTAACGGGGGTCTAAATTCAAGTGCATCTGAATCGGAGGGTTTCTAAAAGGCAGGATACTGATGAAAGGGCTTTTTCCCTTTACACAAAAAAAACAGTCAAAATGACATATTTGGGGGCCATGACAGCACCTGAAGTCATAATGGGTGAAGAAGACAATATAAAAAAAAATATTAAAATAATGGATCACAAGGTAAAGAATTGAAAAAAAGACATAAACATTTAGTTGCTCAATCAACTGGTCTGGTAATCTGATCTTGTTCAATGACTAGAATTGAACTTTGTATTCAACATTCATAAACCCCAAAGTATAGAGTTTTTCATGGCCTGAGATCTTCCGGAAAAAGTCACACACATGGGTTTCTCACCAAAATGCAAAATGATGGTCCCAAACAATCAACCCAAACAACGTTTAATTTAAAAGGGATCCTGTTTCACTAAAAATTTTAAAGGGGGAAAAAATTAAAATTTATTATTTTATCATTTTAAATCATAAATAAAAAATCAGGGAAAAAGAAATATTTGGGCACATCAAACGCATGAGTGCCTAGAGATGATAATTTTGAAAGAATATGCCTGGAAGCATGAAAAGGGAAAACCTAAAAAATGATGGGTAAGATGTCTTGACGATCTCAGAGTGACTGCTGCTGATCCCAACTTGAAAGATCAGAAATTTTTTAGGGCTGCTGTCAAGGGGCCAAGTTCCGGGAAAGGAAACGCTCATTATTACATTATCTCCCTTTTAAAAAAGGGGAAAAATTTTATCAAACTTAGTTTTTTACTTTTCAGTTTAGAATGCATTAATGTGTTTTCTTTCCTTTATTATTTTGTTTTTTTAAAAATTTTTTGGGCCTCAGTTCCCCCAAGATTTTGAGAATGATAATCTATATTTCATATGTTTGGATCTTCCAAAAAAATAATATTATTGTGATGTTTGTGTATGTTTGTGAATCTTCCGTCCTAAAAAATAAAAAAGTTGCTGTGATAATATGTTTAGGAATTGCTTCCCCTATGTTTTTATCTAAAATAATCACTTAAATAAGATTTTTTTCTTTTTTTGCTCTGACTCAATTAGTTTTTTGAAGATCAAAACGGGCTGGCCTTGAAGGGAATGGTTTGGGGTATCTGGGGGGGTCTCTTTCTCCACAAGTTTTAATGATCGGACCCCCACCCAACTCATCAAGTCTTCCTATTTGTTGGGGAGTTTAGGATGGATAAGGGGGGTTTTCCCCCTTGGCAACCTACTTTTGGGTGAGGACACAAAATTGCGTTTAATCAATCCAGCAATTTAATGAAATTAACATTGTAGAGGTATTATCCAGTGACCCAGCAACCATTAGTATGCATATTTTGACATCCGTTTGGGGGGACAGTACCTTGGATCTGGCCTGTGCTTGACCTCGTTTTGACCAAAACCCAAAGTCTACTCTTCCCCCTCGCCCCATGTCCAGAGGAACAAACTCAGGAAATATTTCCCCGTTGTGTCCCTACAAAGGTACAGACACAAATTTTGATCTACCCAAAACAATACCATATAAAATAAATTTCCATAGCCTTTAGACCTTATATATGAAGTGCCTGTCACTTTATATTTATAGGTGGGGGTGAAAGGGAGGGGGGCCAATTCCCCTTTCCCCCCATGGGGGGTTTAACACACAACTTTCTTGTGTCCTTTTAAAAGTGAACACTTACCCATTCATTAAAATAATGAAGAGTTTGAAATAACATTAGATTTCATCATGAGAACTCTTCCAACTATGTAAACATTTAAAGCGATCATTAGAAGAAGTTAATTAGAGAATTAAAAACTTCCCGAGTGGTTACAGGCCCAAATTTGGGGTGTAAAGAATAGAACCACTGTTACCTGCCTCGCGTTCGTAAGAGGCAACTAGAGGTTTGGCTGAAATCGGTTGCATGTGTCCTAAACATGTAGATGTCTATACGCTTGAGGGCCTACCAAACTAATGTGCAAAGTATACACATTCTTGGCAAAGATCAAACATATCACAAAGAGTGATTAAAATTGGTCGTAAAGAACGAACTCAAAGAAGAAGGAGAGAATTAAAATAGCTATATGTGAAATGTGATGTCTGTGAAAAGTTACTAACACCAGATAAGATAGTCATCAACATAAGAAAGAAAGTTGGGACAGAGCATGCTTGAATTACATTGAGTAACAAAGAATGAAGTGGTTCGGCCAATAAGAATGCAACAAAACTTCACTGTATACAGAGTCTTCTACAAAAGAGCATCAGGAAAGGAGGCGAGAGGCAAACCACAAAAAGGATGGATAGATGGCATAGTAGAATCCTGTCAAAAAGCAAAAGTAACTATCACCAAAGCAATTAGAGCAGTGCAAACCAGAAAACTACAACACTGGGCAACAATCTGGTAACAGTGTGATGGCAAAATAAGAAGAAGTAGGGGGAGAGAGAATACAGGTGACTTAAATATTCCTCTTGCTTGTGATATAACATGTTCTTCTTGAACGCCCATATCGATCACTTGTTAACCACTCTGTGTGATTTGTATGTGATCTGAGCCTAGGGGGCGATTGTACGTTGTGCCAGTTATCAACTCATGCACATATACAAGTACCTTGGCACATCCGATTTCTGCGATGCTTTTTATTTACTACGGTAGCTTCCCTAGGTCCTATATCAGGCAGAATACAAAAAATAAACTGGCAGGACAAAATTCCAGACAGCGAAGTCCTCACAAGAGCAAAGATCCCAGGCCAACACCCTGTTGCAGAAGGCCCAACTGAGATGGGTCGGTCACGTTGCTCGAATGCCTGATAAACGATCCCAAAACAGTTGATGTAGCGCGAGCTTGAAGGGGGCAGACGTTTAGCTGGTGGACAGAAAACGCTTTAAAGACACTCAAAGTGTCTCTGAAATGCTTCGATATAGACAATACGTGCTGGGAATCCCTTGCGCAAGATCGCCAAATGGGGCGCTGTAACAACAAAAGAGGAACCCGAATAGCTGAGAATCATCGTATTGTTGAGTCACAGAGAAACGAGCAGCGCAAAAGACAGAGCACACAACATGCCATGTCTAACCTTGATCATGTATGCCCCACCTGTGGTCGGGATTCTGTTCTAGGATTGGGACTCTACAGTCACCTCCGCACACACCAGAGAGGTGCAACAGTACACGTCTGAGATTGCTTTTCATCAACGCCCCGATGGACGGCCCATTATATCAGTTACCTCTCTACGGCATGCCTTGTAGGTCGCAGTGGTACTATTCTTTGCTTCCCTTGCTGACCCCAACACCACACAGGCATAACGTATGTGTCTAAGACAAATTATTAAGATCGTAATGTTTCTCAAATGTGACTAGTAAATTTGATGTCTCATTTAAACCCTCAGATTGGACGGCAGAGAGAAAACAACAGTTGTCTTGGGTAACTCAGACGTGTGCTACCAAAACAACTGACCAGGTAATTTTCAAGATCTTATGTTGTTTTTAAGCAAATTATAGGACAAATGGAACCAATTTTGAAATGCAAGCATATCACCATGAACACTAAAAGAGCATCGTATAACACAATCTTTCTCCCCACATTATGCTACCAGTGCCAAATCTGGACACTAACATTAAATAATAGAAGAAAATTAGTCACGACAGAGATGAAGTGTCTACACAGAATGCTGGGGGTATCAAGAAGAGACTGGTTTAGAAATGAAGACATCAGGAAAAAAGTGGGCACAACATCAGTTCTGAGCTGCATGAAGAAACAACAAATTAAATGTTTCAGCCACGTAAGCAGATTACTAACAGACAGTGCGCCTGAAAGAGCAATGTTACCCCGATACAGTGAATACAAAACAAAATACTGTCCATGCAAAAGGTGGACTCAGAAATTACAGGAGACGGTGAGATCAACACTATTTATGAAGTGTACACAAAAGCCTGTTCTAGAGATGTCTTCTTATGCTGACACTGTGAGACAAAATTGTGATAATGTGGATTTTCTTTGTCAGTCAGTTGTTGACCTACTGTTGGATGAGGACACTAAAATTGATATTGAATCTATTCCGTGATTTAAGGAGTTTGGATTACATGTTGTAGAAGCAGAGCTAGATGCCTGAGGCTCAAAGTGAGGAGAGTGTTTAACCAGCGAGCTACAGGAACCATCAGTATACATATCCTTCAACTTCTGTTGGGAGAGACTGAGCACCTATGTCTGAGACTTTACTTACTTTTCCGATCCAGCAGTCATCTGAGCATTTGCCCCTCGACTTGAGGCCATGGGAGTGAATTTACAGGTCTGTCTTGAGTTGTGGTGTGTTAGCATAGAGAGAGTTTTCAACATCTGGGTATGGTGGTAGGTACTTGCGGCGTAGGTCATTGAGTGCAGGGCACTGGAAGAGATGGTGTGTGACAGTTTCTTCTGAATAGTCACACAGTTGACATTGTGGGGGAATCTTTGGTTGGATGTGATGTAAGGTGAGCATTCAGGGGCACATGTTGTGTCCTAAGGCGGAAAATAATGACTTGTTCTTGTCGTGTGAGGTGATTTATGGCATCTTTGGGATTTGAAGTGGTCATGTGTTTAAAGAGGGCTCTGCCTGTTTTGCCCATTCATTCATCCACTCCTCCTTTTTGTCTGTGACAAGGTTGTACGTTTCATATTTATGTTACACATTTGAATATATTTTCAGCCGTACTGTTCTTGTGATCATCTACAAAAATTATCAGTTTGTCTTGGGGTCTCTATGACATTGGAGACAAAGTGCTAGACTCTCACTCCTAACGTATCGGTTCAATCCCAGTGTGGCGCAACCCAGAAATTTTTCCAGAGACCACTGATCTCATTGTAGGTGAGATCCAGTTCCTAGTTCTATCAGAGAAGAACAATAAAATGTAGGTTTAGTGTTCAAGTTGAGCACATAAAAGAACCCTTGACAATTGAAAATTGAAAAGTGTAGATTGGAAATCGGTTGCCTATGCAAAATTCATTACAAAAATTCCAATAAAATTCCAGCAAAAATTCTCACCCAATTCAAACTTATATCGACATCTGGGACTTTCACCAGTGCTACAGTGTTTCGTTCACTGTCGCTGACATTTTCTTGTGTAAGAAAGAGATTGGAGCTCACATGGTTTTTCACCGAAGTGCAATGATGATAAATTAATCCAACAAAAATTATCCATGTTTTGGAGCCTAAGACACAGTCAATAGGATGACATAAATCAGGTTCCACGAACAAGAGCTAACCAAGACCATGCTCCAAGTGATGACCCTGGTAACAGGCTGCATTACTACAGTCTTCCAATTTATTAGAGATCGAAGATGAAATAATCACTTGACCACCTGGTCCTCAAATGTATTGATATTACTGAATTTTTCTTCTTCTTGCATTCACCCGCTATGAATTATGGCATAGTAGTGGGCCTGGTATGCTGCTTCAGACTGATTTTTGCTTGATGTTTTCCTTTTTATTAGTGTTCCTCACCACACAGGGGTGCCTTTTTCGACTTCAGATGTATATTACTGAATAATCCAGTTCATAAATATTTTGTTCATATACATGAACTCGGAGTGCCCGATTCAGTTTCAGTTTGGAATATCTTCATTGCACTCGGACATGTCCATAGGTGCTCCGATCTCCTTCGCAATATCTCCAACAGCCTCCAGCGACTGACCGTACCAGTTCTATTTTGATTGATGAGCCGACTCGTATACCTGCTGTACCGTTCTTTTCTTGCCACACCAATCTTCAAACCCAGTTCTCGCAATCTAGTAGTTGACGGATTGGTTTAGATGAAGGTCTTCTCTGCGCCACGCCTATGAGGGCGTTCACGATGTCAGCTCTGTCCATTGGCTGGCCCTCTGATATAGCGGCAGAGCCAGCCAGTCTGTCTGCTCTCTTATTGCCAACGACACCCATGTGCCCCGGAACAAAGACGAGTGTAATTCTGCAAATTGTTGACGCCTGCAGTGATTCAGTCCATTGCCTGCGCACCGAACGGTCTCCACCTTCGGATCATACTCAGTGGAGTCACTCAGAATGCACGCATGAGTGTAGTTTTGTGACTCTAGCCAGAGTAGTGCATTGGTCACCGCAGTGCCCGATTATGGTTGGGTAAACTGAAAACTGTTTGTGGTCAGAATAATTCCACTCAAACTAGGAATCGAACTGAAACCACCCGTCTAAGAAACAAATGCACTAACAACTATGCCTCCACTGCTCTTATTCTTAAAAAAATGGGTGCATCCTGCCCAATTATAAACATAATGTAATTATTATTGTAATCATGTCTATATTTCTCTTATTGTTTTCTATAGACTGAGATTGCCTACTTTAGCTACCCTTTCAACTTTGAACTTACATACAAGAAGAACCAGTTGACAGCAAATACTGAAGGTAATTTTTTTGTTTCTTTCTCCTCATTTGTTTGAATTTGATGAGTGAATGTTGGTGGTTTTTTTAATTGAATGTTGGTTTTTCATTGAATGTTTTTTCATTGAATGTTTGGTTTTTTATTATTGAATGTTGGTTTTTTTCATTGAATGTGGTTTTTCATTGAATGTTGGTTTTTTATTGAATGTTGGTTTTTCATTGAATGTGGTTTTCATTGAATGTTTGGTTTTTTATTATTGAATGTGGTTTTTCATTGAATGTTGGTGGTTTTTTCATTGAATGTTTTTTTTTTTTAATGGAATGTTGGTTTTTTTATGGAATTTTGTCTTTTTTCATTGAATGTTGGTTTTTTCAATGAATGTTGGCTTTCTCTGTTTTGTTGAAATATAATCAAGTATTTGTCCTTCTTTTCTGTCTTTTACATGAATATTTGTTTGAACCAACCATATCAATACAATGAGACGCAGTGAGTTGTCGGGGCTAGTAGGAGCAAAGAATAGTAACACTGCAACCTACAAGGCATGTCGAAAGAGGCGACTGAGGTAGGACCCTAGGGATACTACCCTGGTAAATAAAAAGCGCAGCAGAAACCAGATATGCTGGCCTACTTGTAGGCGAATAACTGGCACAATGTACAATCGCTCGTAGGCTCAGATCAGATACAAATCGCAAAATGTGGTTAACAAGTGGTCAGTATGGAGCGTCAAGAAGAAGACAAGCATATGAAACCTGTCGCAAAGAAGAAGAAGAAGAAAAAACAAATTCAATGTGTTAACTTATGTTTTGTATAGAAATAAAAGAACAAGTACTGTCTGATCCTCAGATGAATTTATCCAGTTTCCTCGACTGATGATTGAAGTGGGAGCAATAGATCTCTGGTCAAGACACTTCAACGAGGGCTACAGCTACATTCAACTCCCTGCAAAACCAGGTCAGAAATTTGGATGAACTTATTCACACTCTAAATAAAATGTTCTAACTTTAAATTAGTTTTAAAACTAAATTACCATCGAGTGGTTACCAGGGCCCAAATTTGGGGTGTAAAGAATAGAACCACTGTTACCTGCCACGCAGGTCATAAGAGGCGATTATGGCTGAAATCGGATGCACGTATCCTAACGTGTAAGTCTCATGCGTTAAGGGCCTATAAACCAATGTGCAACGTATACACGTTCTTGGCAAAGATCAAACATATTACAAAGAGTGATTAAAATTGGTCGAAGAACAACAAAAGGAAGAAGAAGAAAACTAAATTAAAAATTTTCATTCTAATGTTGTATCATTCCTAACATATGTCAGTGAGAGTTGGAAAATGACTAAAGATATAGTAAAGGAAATTGAATTCATTTGAAAACGAAATGCATGTGAAATCGATGCTTACAAAAAGTTACCAACAACACCAGAAAAGATAGAGACACCAACATCAGCATAAGTAAGAAAGTTGGGACAGAACCTGCTTGAATTACATTGAGAAGCAAAGAATCGTAGTTCGCCATCTACTGAGAATGGAACTACATTTACTACCATCATGTGCCTATAATAATCGATACTCAGGGCGCAGAGCATGAGGCAGGCCAAGAACACGATGGATAGATAACATCTCAGAGTCCTCAAAGCATGGACTTCCTTCCTTCCTTTTGTTCGCTTGAAATATGTCTATATATTCAATGTTGTCTCTTGTATGAACTTCACTGTCTTTTGTAGCTCACAAGAGGTCCGTGTAGTTTTATGTCGAGTGTTGTTTCGTTAGGCCAGTGAGCTTGCCTCAGTGTATCATATTGGGGCAGTCTTGAAGTATGTGCTCTGCAGTCTGGTTTGCCTGTCCACATGTACACATGGCTGAATTGCCAATCTTTAATTTTGTATACATGTGGCCTGGAGCGATTGTGTCCTGTTCTAAGGCGAGAATAACAACTTGTTCCAATCTGCCCCATATTATAGTAATGTGTGTTGGTATTTTTGGCTTTTCATTGTTTAATCATCCTTTTCTTTTGGGGTGGGAATGGCCCTCCGGTGCTCTCCCGC
>JADZMA010001230.1:0-23268 GCA_020796225.1 Arion vulgaris
GCAATTGTCTGTTAAGAACATGGATAATGAAACGAATAAGGGATTAAAGGAGCATATTGTTAGAAGTGAGAAGTCGTAGACGCTGTAGAAGTAGGGACTGTGAGGAGTCCAAGTCAGTAAGAAGATGAGAATGGTTAGCAGCAATACAACGCATACGTTGTAGCGCACATTTGGTTTCTAGCTTGTGTAACTTTCTGCTGCTCCTGGGTATAACAAGCCTGCCGAGGTGAAAGTTAAAAACAAAGCCTTGGAATAACCCTAAGTCACTGACACGTAAAGAAAAATTGCGATGAGAACGAAACGAGGTTTTTTATTAAAGTAACCATAGCATAACTAATGGCAGTGAGATGCAAATCAGTCGGCAGAAGGCTATAGGAAACCGAGATATAAGATCGAAGAAAATTCAACACGTACTGTAGGGAAGGCATAGTAATAGAAATACAAACAAAAGAACAGATATTATATGCAAAAAAAAGGTAGGAACGGGAAATGCATATAAACAACAAATATAACTACTAAATCTTACCTACCACGTCACGACGAATAGTTGCAGCAATATGGTGACGATTATCGAAAAGGGGGAAGACTGCAGTAAAACGTGGTGAAATAGCGAAACACGTACAAACAAAGTACCATAGTTTTACAAAATACAGAAACAGTGACGATAAACAGCAACTTTCGACTAAAAGGCCTTTATCAAGCAAACGGTACAACAGGAGTGACGAATCGTTTCTGCTTGCTCTTGTCCTCCGGAACATATCTCTGAATTTCTTGATAGTATCTTTAATCCTATAGTCACCACACTACCTTCATTCTTGAAAGTAAATTAATTGTACTGGATTCTCCGAAAGGAGCTAATTCTTATTTTTCATGTTTGTTGGCCTACACGCTCTGATATAATCAATAAAAGGTTCACCTTAGGTTGAAAGGAGCGTGCCTCGGCTTAAAGAGGCTTTAATTCCCTACTAAACAAACAAACAAATTCTTGAAAGATACCAACCACACTGTCTGTTTTCTCTTCCATTGAGTTGATGCCTGGCAGGACATACCGTCTCTTCCTCCTTGATGTGTGCTCATTGTACACTCCATACCTCATTCCGACGAACTTCTAGCTCTCCCGTTCTTTCTCGACAGGAGAACTAACCCACTTGTCTCCACCTCGGCTCTCCTTCGTCTTGCAGAACTAGTTCTCACTCTCAACTCCTTTCAGTTTAATGATCAGTTCTATGAGCAGATCAGTGGGGTCGCCATGGGTACTAAAATGGGACCTAGTTATGCTTGTCTATTCATGTGTCATCTTGAACACCTAGTATACAATTCCTATGATGACCCTCTTCCGTCTGTGTATCATAGATACATTGATGATTGTATTGGCATTACCGATATGCCTGAAGCCGATTTGTCACGCTTCATTAATTTCATTAATGGCTTCAATCCTGCCATTCGGTTTACATCTCACATCTCTACCTCTTGTGTCAACTTTCTTGACATCACTATCACCATCAGCCTATCCACCATCACTACATCAGTATACTACAAGCCTACTGATGCTCATAGTTTTCTCCTCTATACCTCTTCCCATTCCCAGGCTTGTCGTGACTCTTTACCATTCTCTCAACTCTTGCGCCTTCGTCGCCTCTGTAGCGAGGACGTTGATTTTCTCCGTAAAGCTCACGAGATGCTTGATTTCTTCTGCAAGCGCCTATACGCGGAGAATGTGCTTGCATCTGCTTTGCAGCGCGTTCAGCAAATTTCTCGCCAGGAGGTCCTCTCTAACCAGCATAGAACTTCCAATTCTGACAGGGTGAAACTTATCTTAACTTTCCACCCTCATAGTTCCCTTGTGAAAAAGTCTTATTCCGTCATTTCTCCATTATTCAATATGATTCTGGACACGTTAAAGTCTTCCAACACTATCCTTGGTGGCGTACAGACGGACAGAAGTCTTAAGGATATTTTGGTTCACAGTCGCCTCAGGCCTAATACCCGGGAGTCATTTTGGTACCATGCAGTGTTGCCGTCGGCGCGTAACACGTGTGCTTATGTAATACAGACCGCACTGTGTCTTTTCCAAAAGCCACATTTGTTATTGAAAATAGTTTCAAGTACGAGTCCCGGAATATTATCTATGCCATCACCTGCAAGCGGTGCAACAAGGCCTATATTGGGGAAACCGGCAAGAGCCTCAGTGACCGATTCGCCCAACACTTGCGCGATATACGCCAATGCTCTGTGACCCTGTAGCTACCCATTTCAATGATACTGGCCATTCAGGAGCTTGCGATGTCCCGATCACACCATCCGATCATGTTCCTCTGATGACCGTAGTCGATTTGCTCTGGAGAACCGTTTTATTTCGTTGTATGGCACTTTGCGGCCTCTTAGACTCAACGCATTACATTCCTATACTTCTTAGTACTTTCTCATCTCATGCCTTGTAATATATATGTGTATTTGCTTCATGTATATAAGTTATATTTTCACTTGATTGTTTATTGTTTCTCTTCTTTTCCACTTCTAGTTTTGTGTTGAATTCATTTCGTTATTCGTTTTTATTCCCAGATTTTCTTTAGATACTTTCGAATGTTTCTGTAACCGTCCATCTGTAAGTGTTCTTTTAATTCGTCACTCCTGTTGTATCGTCTGCTTAATAAAGGCATGTTGGTCGAAAGTTGCTGTTTATCGTCACTGTTTCTGTATTTTGTAAAACTATAGTACTTTGTTTGTACGTGTTTCAATATTTCACAAAGATTTACTGCAGTCTTCCCCCTTTGATATACGTAAAATATGTAACGGTACGAAGAATAATAAACAGCCAACATTTTCTTAATCAGTAGATTTTTATGCGAGCATTTCCAATACAGTTTTAGAATACTGTAAATATAAAGTATAATATATAATATACTCCCACTTTAAGAATTACACATCATTTGTTTACATGCTGACTTAAATCTCAAACTGGTAAAATAATAAACTAAAAAATTTACTGAGGCATTGATGACTTCAGCAGTAAGAGTGACCACCACCATGACAAATATTAAATTGTGGTATGTAACCGACATTATGTAGAAATCTGGGATAAAACACCCTACGACATCAACAGCAAGCATCATAAATTTAGTAATATTGCATATAATAAAGATAATATCTACAATGATGACTGATTTTGTCATCCTGACATCTCTTTTCGTTAATGTGGTTCTATTAGCGTTTGATTTATTTCTATATTTTCCAAGTTCTCTTTTGAGCCTTGCAGTAAGGTGTAGATGGGTAATTTAAATGCCTGAATGTCTGGATTCTTTAATCTTGTAATCATGATTGCTGCACAGATTGTGTTTAGTTACCATAGCAAAAGATGGCAAAGCAGCAGAAAAAATAATGTTCCTGGCGAGATTGAATGCATTTCTGGTTGGTCGGTTTGCAGGAGAAGTCGTGGAATTAAATCTCCAGTCATATCCCCATCCTAATCTCCTGGTTAGATAATCTGGGATTAGGATCAGGGCAAATATAAAAGCCACACACAAGATGAAGTGATGAGATGAATTCTTTGTGAACATTATTTTGACTTTGATAGGAAATATAACACAAAAACATCTTTCCAATGATAAAAAATAGTTATGAACTATTAATAAAGAATACACTTTCTCCTTCAACTGTGACAGAAAGACAAAAAATGAATATGCATCAAGGACTGTTAGATCTGGTCGTATTTCGTCAACAAAAATACTCCATGACGCCATCAGAGCTAGAATGCAGAATATAAAGTTTGTAATAGATAAGGAGAAGAACTGAACAGTGGCACTGTCTTTGATTCCTAGCTTCAAGTACACGGCCATGTTGATGATGTTGGTGATTATACCAAATAAGGACACGCACGAACAAGTCACGATAAGAAGAGCAACTTCAATGTAATACTTGGTGTTATCGCTCACAATATGTTCTTCGCTTTCGTGTAAGAAATAAGGCCTGTTCATGTTTGTCTTTTATTTTTGAACGAATGTATGTCTTTTTTTAAAGTAAATTTTTTTAGATTACGAGTAGTCGTCTATAGGATTAATATAATCTTTTTTGCAACATATCTTTCTTAATAAAAGTTAACGATTAATTATTAAATAGTGTCTTAGACATTTACATTTGTTTGTTTTATTTGTTTAGTATCTCTCTCTCTCCTTCTTTCCCTTGGATTGGGGCATAGGTCCTCAACCAACTCATACAAAGTCTTCCTATCTCTAGCTATCTCCTGCAGCTCCCTCCTGCTCTTCTTTATTATCGTTGTTTAGTATGCTGGGGATTAAAGACTCGTAAGCCAAGGCAGGTTTTCTTCAATATCATGACGAACCTTGTTTTTGTAATATCAGAGCTGGTAAGCCATCAAATATGAAAAATAAGAAAGAATTATCTACTTTTGGAGAATCCAAATTATACACTTAAGCTTCTTCCTCTTTTGATTAAATATGGTGGTGTTTGTATTACAATTTGTACTTTCCTTGGTGTAAGAAGAAACTTGAAATAAAAGCATACTACACTGCTTTTTATTTTAACAGAAATCGTACAAGAAATGAATGTAAAACACACAGTTCATACACAATTCATGATATCATTGTGTCGGTAAAATTGCGATCGGGCAATAAAATGCTGAGAGAAAATATCAGAAATAATATGACAATTTATAGATATAAGATTTACAATTCTAAAACATTCAAAGAATGTTATTACATGTAATCGATAATATGATATTATTGCACTGAACTGTAATCGATGCAACATATGATCAATTACTGTTTGCTTGATTTCATTCTTGACATTCACACAAATTTCAGAAAATATGCAAATTAAAGATTTAAACCAATATCGACCTGAACTAATGACACTACTGTCCACTTATCGACACAGTGAATTTCGAAGTTTCTTTCTGATGCATTGATTAATATCTCAATTTAACATTAGAAATTGATATAGTTCGTTCAAATAGTGTATTTTCAATACCGTAGATGCAGAAAATGTGTAGATAAGTATATAAAAACGCTTTAAAACAACACATACATCAAACAAATTATGTAATTCAGTGTAACAAGGTTCATTGGGAAATACTATGTAAGGTTCGTATTTTCCATTGATCATTGGTACACTTTTAGGATGTGATCAAAATTACGATGGCAAACTGTAATTGTTACTTAATATTTTTAACATTTTAAAGTTAATTCAGGAATCACTTTTTTTCATCCTTTTTGTTTGGAATGCAAAATTGTTTGGTCAATAGTTTCACTGAGTTGCAGAAGACATAGCTAAGATTTCGTGTACAATTTCATAGCTTTTTTAAACGATAATTTATCATGTCTACCGAACGAGTTAATGTTTTACATGTGAACAAAACATTTAAATAAACTGCAATGTAATACAAACTCATGAAACTCATAATATCAAATATACAATGTGATGATAACACTTTAAAAACCGAAAGGATTCAACCTGTCTGCAGGACAATAAATGTTCTTCTTCTCTGCATCATTGGCATGCAGATCCTGCCAGTTACTGATCCGTATTTCTAGGAATACTATGGAATAATTATGTGGGCGCCTAGAGCTTAACGGTAGTGAGCTCGATCACAACCCACGAGTATCTGGTTCAAACTCCGCGGCGGGCAATTTAGAAGCCCATTTTTCCCTAATTTTTACGACTGGTAAAAATATACTTCACCCTTCAGAAAGCAATGACAAATTACTGAACGTATAAATGGTGTCTAGAAAAGCAACTACTGTTTACTGGCTGCTGGTGACGTCCTGTAAAATATATACCACTATTTCCATTACTCTGCATTTCAAGGAAAGAGTTCCAGGTACAGAACATCCTTATAGTTGTTTGGTACTAACATTTGCGTTTCCCCCAAAAAAACATCATTTTCTTGTGTTTATTGTCGGGAATACTAAACAGCTGGACACTGACAAGACATTCCATGATTTGCAATAACTGTAGAATCAACAATTCCGCTATCATTGACACTGCACTCTGGTGAACACACGAGATTTGGTTCAAGTCTGAAGCTGTGATGTGCAATCGCTGTCTTATGTGACCGAACCTCATTTCAAAGTTATCAGATGCAGCGGCCTCTAACAGAATGTACCAGAACCAATCACCCTGGCAAGATCAACAAAATTCATTACTTCGAGAAACAGACTTCATTAAAAATTCATTATAAAAGATTATAAATACAATTCCTTCAAAATATCTTTTACCATCTTCTAATTTACACGGACCTTCGCCGGTGCTACGGAGTTCGTGCACTGTCGCTGAAATCTTCTTGTGTAAGAAAGAGATCGGAGCCCACATGGCTACTCACCGAAGTGCAATGATGATGGCATATTTATCAATCAATCAACCGACAACACTGGTGACATGAGATGGTGTTCCTCTAGAGTTACAGAAATATTACAGAAATGGGCATGCTATACAGTTCTAGTGCTGCATTTCAATCACTAAACGTTCACCCGTGTGTTGCCGGGGCTATCAATGATAGCAAAGAATAGTAACACTGCGACCTACAAGACATGTCGTAAGAAGCAACTGAGGTAGGGGCCTAGGCAAGCTAAACTAATAAATAAAAAACGTCGCGAAATCGGATGTGCAGCCACTTGTAGACGCATAACTGGCACAATCTACAATCGCTCTTAGGCTTAGATCACATACAAATCACAAAGAGTGGTTTAACAAGTGGGCTATATGGAGCGTTCGAAGAAGAAGAAAACTAAACGTTGAACACATAAATACAGGATGTTCAAGATAAATGCAAACCCCATTGACAATTCAAATGTTTTCCAGGTACACATTGAGTTGTGTTTATTTACTATTTACATGTTATTATATTTATATGTGTCCGACTCTCCTGTGGTGCTTTCGAAGGCTAAAAATGGCAGTTTGCAGGATGTTTGGATGTCTTTAATTGAAATTTCTAACTTCCAGAAGCATACGTCGATCTACTGTCCTGGACATGCGAGTGTTTGCAGCAATGAGAGAACGTATATGTTTGCATCAACACCACAGAATGGGGGTCTCTGTAGCTAATGGTTAAGTCCTTTTCCTGGTGAGTCGAAGGTCGTGGGTTCGAATCCGGACCGCGCCGTTCTGTTCACGAGTGAAGCTTTTTTCAGAGACTCCTAGAATTGTTGCTAGAGCTGCGGAGTTCGTGCTTTGTACAAAACTCTTAGCTGGTGGCGTGTCATTTCTGCGGAGAGGGACCGAGCCATATTGGGTAAAACCTGGTGCAATGAAATCAATTCTTCGACTTTAAAACCCTTTATCAACACCATCGATCGTCGGAGAGTCGAAGATGGGTAGGGGGGAATTCTTCGGTTTCTTGGCGACCGCCTTTGGGTTTAGGACACTAAACTTGGTGTTGAAATTATCTTGCGATTTAAGGAGTCTGAAATTACACGTTGAACAAGCACAACTGTGCGCATGAAGGGTAGAGAGAGGAATGTGTTTAACTGGCAGCAACAGGAACCATCAGTATACATGCCTTCAACATCTGTTGGGGAAGACTGAGCACATGTTGGTCTGCCTGGAGTACTATGACATCGGTTCAGTAATGAGTAACAACTTAACTTTAATTAATAAAATATTATGGCAATAATTTACTTGTATTTGTCTATCTGGTGTTTCACGTATATGTCTGTATGTGTATATGCACACATGCGTAGGTGTATACGTAATTATATACCCGGTGTGTTTATCTCGTGGTTGTCTATGCATATTGATATTTCACGTTTTTATACACGTGTGTTTGTGCGTATGTGTATGATTACGAATCGAATGTGTTGTATTTTTGTTTTATTTCTAAATACCGAGTATACAAATATTTTTCTGTAACGTAAAGGGCTCTTCTCGATCGCCACTATGAATTCAGGCGTAGTCAGTGGGATTGTATGGCGCTTCTGACTGAGTTTTGCGTAAATCCTGCTTTCCTTATTAGTTAGGTCCCTCCCCCGTCCCCGCCATATAGACGTGCCTTCTCCAACTTCAGAGGTAACGTAAGGATAGAAAAATCCACTTGTAGTTTTGGGTAGGCGAAGAATAGAACCACTATCTCCTCTTACCACTTCGTAAAATGTGCTTAGGTGAGATTGTTTGGGAACGAAATCGACTTCACAATGCGAATAAAACAAACAGCTACAGAGGCAGTGACAGAAATAACCAAAACTTCTCATGAAAATTTAGTGGAAAATGTATTGTTTCTGCTCTATATGCCCTTGATCGCAACGAGAACTGATGATGATAAAGGGCTGATAAAGTTAATTAACAAACATGAAGCAAGGTAATTTAATAAAGCATAGCTAGAGTGAACTCTGGATAGAAAAGGGAACTCTGGGATAGAACAGGACAACGACAGGTGGAACAAGAGATAATTAGCAGAAGATTGCGACGGATAGGACCAGAGCCAACTATAAACTTATGGGCCTTCAGACTCAGGTAAGAATTATGGAAATCAGACCACAACTACACCACGTGACCTCGCATTCCAGTATTGCTGTATATAGACGAATTCATTGTAAAATCAACACAAAATGCTAAATCGAAGTTATATTATGCAACAAGTTAAGTTTAACGATAAGGAATATCAATATTATGAATATTTTTCACCAATAAATAGCCACTAAAAAGACCATGGACATATAAAAAGACATGAAGGGCTGGAAAGACCATCACGGAAGGAGGCATACCGGCAAAGAGAAAAAGAGGAAGACCACGGAGAAGATGGATTCAGGATGTAACTGATGGTTTGAACATGACGGCTGCAGAGGCAGGACATCTGGCCTGTGAGAGAGAGAAATTCCGGAGGACTGTTGGGGTGGCAAAGTTCTGCTCATGACAAGCTATTTGATGATGAAATAACCATAGAAATACATGACTCAGATTGAGTAAAATTTCAAAAACTGGCGTACTTGTCTAATCTCACCTCGGGAAAAGGGGAACCTCGTGACCTAGGTCATGACGTCGACCTAGGTCAAGTGACGTTATTGTGTGTTTTTTTAAATAAAGCAGTGTTTTCATTGAATAGGAGCCCTAAAAAGGACTGTATGTGGAAATGTGATGGAAGGAGGCAGGACGGGACTATAGTGTTACTGTGGAGCCGAAACTATAGTATCGCAATAATAGCTACGAAGGGTCTACATTTCGGGATTTAGTCCGACGACTACATAAACTCACTCATGTAGAGTTTAACTGATGGCGATGTGTCCAAATTATGCCTCTTATTCCTTTCCTTTTGCTGTTTCCACGGCGCTCGATGTTCTGGGTATGTGCGCCTGTATTTGGATCAACAAAGTTCACTGAGTGGTTGACTGTTTCGTGATTTAAACCTGGGATGCTAGCAACCGTTCTCTTGAGAAATGCCCCCTACTCTCTTGTCATGAACGGTCGCTGAAAGTGATAAGAAATCCATCGCCATCTTTGGTATGTATCCGAGCCGATGAAATTGGCAGGGTGACGGGATTATCCCCAAATAACATAAATAATGGTACTCTCCTTATTTTAGACGCGTCTATATTTAAATGCCCCAGTTTTGCGGTGAATGAGACAAGTACCAAAGCTTGCAGTGTTCTATCAAACATATATACATTCCAGCCCCTTCTCTGATCTAGGTCAGGGATTCCTTATCAGTTGTTTGTCCTAGTTATCTAGAGTAGGCTGTGATAGGACCACGGGGGAAATCCCTTAACATTGTCCAAGACAGGCTTCAGATGGCACCCAGGACAAGAAAGGTAGGGGAAGACCGGAACTCCGGGAGACAAGAGTTGTAGACGGAATGCAAGAACAGGGGAAGGGAGAGATCTGGAGGATGGCTTGGATAAAGGGGGGCTTGGAAGGCCGGTTGCGGGCCTATGCTTCCCTCGGGGGGAAGGTGAAGATGAATAGATAGAGCTAAAACTAACATTTTTATATGTTGTACGTTTTGTGATCGTCTGTAGCATAACCGATAGTGAACTCCCTCACAATCTAAGCGTACCGGTTCAAACTCTGCGGCGAGCAAGTTTGAAAAATTGCCTTGGATTTTCGAATGATAAAATAGCCCTCCCCCTTTCAGAAAACAATTAAACTAAAACGTGTAAGTGGTGTCTATAAACTGTAAAGGAATGACGCTTTCTTTTTCATGTTTAGAAAATTTCTAATTTTTTGTTTGAATGTTTCTTTTTGGTATTTAGTAAGGTCGCCCCGCCCCTACTAGTTAGTACTTTTTGGGTTTTTGTATTACTGCAGTCGCCCCCGTCCCTACTAGTTAGTACTGTCTTTGGATTTGTATTACTGATGCCCCGTCCTACTAGTTAGTACTGTCTGTAATACCGCTTTTTAGAAAATGTGGGAGGAACATAGCCTGTCAATTAATGGCCCATGGCTATCAATCCCCCAAAACTGTTTGGGGAAGGTTTTCTTTTAATAAACAAAAAAAAACTTTTTGGGTCTTCGTGGTTTGAACACGGGTATCAGCATGGGATAACAGAAAATCGGGGCATACCCTTTTACGGGACGTAGTCATAAACCGTAAACATCCTTTTTTCAACCCACATATACGTTCAGATTTTCCATTGCTTTCTGAACGGTGAGGTCTGTTTACCTTTTGTAAAAACCCCGAAACAATTTGTTAAACTTATTGGGTTTGAAAGGTACGCATGGATTTGTGATCGGGTTCCACCCTTGGCTGCAGACCGGGGGCCGAAAAAAAACGGTAAAAAAAGTCTATTGTTTGTAATATATTTTTTTTTCTTACTTGAAGAACAAAAAAAAATGGGACGTCGTAGTTATCTGGTTGAGGTAGGGGACTTTGGGTAGACGATGGGCGAAGTATGTGAAAAGTGTTGAATCATCCCGTTAAAACGAAAAAATTTGGGAAAAAAGCGAAACAACATAGAAAAACCCCGGGCGAACACCATTGCGTTTGAGAACATCAATAGAAGAACTAATTTTTACGTTTTTTAAAATGAATTTTCATAAAAATAAATAAAAACTATTGAACCCATATATTATCTGGGAAAGGGGAAATTTTCCCGTCTCCCCCCTTACCAATTTTTATGGACGTATTTGCAAATAAACCATTTAATCAAGCAATGACGTTAACACAAAAAGAAGTACAATACTGAACAACACCACAAAAAACGAAAACTAAGAATATCTTAAAAATAAAACCCCCAAGATCTTCTTTTTGCAGACGACCAGGATTAATAGTCACTTTAAAAAACAATTACGACTACAGGGAAAAGATTACACCATGCATGTTTTTTTCTTTGCCTTCTTTTTGACCAATTTTAAACACTCTTTTTGTATGTTTGATCTTTTCCCGAACTTATCTTTCCAATTGTTTTTTCCCCAATGCAGACCCACCTTTGGGCATGCATCCCCAGCCAAACCTTAAACCTTTGAAAGGTGGGGGGTAGCATGGTTCTATTCTTTAAACCCCCCTTTGGGGGTAAAACCGGCACATCATGCATTTCTAATTATAGCATTAAGAACAATGTAAAAAAAAGAAATTATGACAAAAAAAAACAAAAAAAAACCAGTAAAGATCATCAATTGAGACCAAACCTGAATCAAATGGGAAAAGAAGTACATAAAAAGTAAATATATGTAAACAAAACGGAAATCGAAAACAAATGGCCTAAAAAATTTTTGGGGAATTGAAAATACAGAACAGTAAAAACTTAATAGACTAAAAGCGCACAATCAAATTTCTTTCAAAACCCAAACCAAAAAGACATGAAGTGACACAAATAAAAAAAATTTCTCCAAATTGGATTTTTTAGGGCCCATTCATCAAACGCATAAAAAAATTAAAAAATTTATAACAGGAATGTGGGGTAAAAAAAACAACAGAATTCATTCAGAGTTGGTCAAATGGTTTCCATATAACACGATTGTCTTCAACTATATCCACAAAGCAATGATGTCAAATAAATTAAAAAAGATGGACAGCTGCAAGGGGGTAGACTGATGGAAAAAGACCAGAAATCCAAAAGAAGCGCAAAGAGGCCATCTACCGCATCTCGAAACCGAAATACAAGAAGGGGGGTAATTGATTAAATTTAAAAATAACTCTGATTGACGTTAAAAGGTCCCGTTCCCATCAAACGGGTGCAGAAGAAAAGAAAAAGTACTCTTTTCTTGTCATATTTGAATCCCAAAATTTCCCTTAAAGATATTCAAAATTTTAAACTAAAGCAAATCTAAGAAATTTGCCCCGTTGATACCAAAACGTAAAATTATCAAAAACTGACAAAGTTCTGGTACCCGGGAACAATGGACTAAATTGAAATGAACTTTTTTAACGGATGAGAAGAACTTCTTTTTGGGTATATTACATATTAAAAAAATGACATCCACCCATTACTGTTCTAGCCAATCGGGGTCCTTCCGGTTTATTTTTGAACAAATATTTTTCTCCTTTGTTATTTTGACTTTTCAACGAATATCATTTGGTTTTGCCCGTTCGTTGTCAAATCTTTGATGACAAGGGGAAATCATAAAAGTCCCGTTGTTGTAGCAATTCCGATAAAACTGGTAACAACCCAGATAGAATACTTTTTTTGAAAAATCGAACTCATATCTATCATTTGAATACCAGAACATAATCTAGTTCTTTGAACCTCCTATCAGGTTAAACTAAAACCTTGAGTAAGATATTAAAATTTTTAAAAAGTACAACAAATAAATGAATAAATAGAATAATCTTGATAGAACGTATTTAAACTTTTTATAAATGGAAACAAAACGAAACAGCGTTCCCGGGAAATAAAATGTTTACAGACCGTTTTTTCCCATACAAAACAGAGAAAAATTTATCAACTCTTTAATTTGGTTTGACTTTTCCCAAAAAAAACAAATCGAAGATCTGATAGAACAGAAGTCAAATCGAAGATGATTAGAAAAAGGGAAAGGGTTAAATGTCTCTTTTCCCCCGTTTTAAATACCTTTATTTATAATATTGGTCAATTTCAAACAAACGGAATCCGATCTATCGTTCTTAAAGTTTGTTGTCCCGTTTCCTAGAGGTTGGGAACGTTTGACGGGGTTTTCAAATGAAAAAATTACAACATCCATTGCTGATCAATCTATCTCAAAATGTAAAAAAAAGCATAAAGAATATATATCGTTTGGGATTTTTTGAAAAAAAATGGGCCTAAAACTGTAGTTTCCCAAAATCTTTTCGTTTGAAAACGAATAATTTGCTGGGAAAAATTGGGATATCCCAAAGGACGACCATCAACAACATAAACGATCGTTTATTTTCTACCCATTATACGTTGTGTTGCCATTGTTTCTGAAAGGATAATACGGGTAAACAATAATTTGTTTACCTTTACATAAAGAAATCAAAAACTTTTCCCATCTGCACAGATTTCATTCAGATTCATCATCCCGTTCATCATCTCCAAATTCATCATCAACGATTTATATCTAAAATTCATCACAAAATAGCCCTGGCTGAACTTTGCCCTTAACAGTTTTTTCCCCTTTCTCTCTCTCTTTTTTTCTCTCTCTCTTTTCTCTCTTCTCTCGCATGTCATTCCCTCGGTCAGTTACGTACGTGCCTTTGATTTATATGACTTTTTCTTCACCCTTCGCTCCCGGGGGGCATGGGTCCCCAACTGGGCCTTTCAAGCTCCCCTTTTTCCAAGGGATCTTCCTTTATGGTCCCTCCTTGCGGTCCTTCTTCTTTCCCCGGGGGGCGAGCTATGAGTTTATATCTGCGATGTTTTTTTTACTAAGGGGTTTTCCGGTTCACATCGGCCCCTTTTGACATGCCTTGTGGTCACAGTGGTACTATTCTTTGCTTTTCTTGCGTGCCCCGGCACCACACCGACAATAATTTTGAATATATCCGTTAGCTCTTGATACCAACACTTTTAAAAAAAATTTTATGGTACCTATCCCAGGTCAGGATGAAAGCCCTAGATATCGTAACAAAATGCGCTATATTGAGGCTTTTTATCCCATACTATACAAACATTTAAAAAAAAACAAATGATGCCTTTTTTTTTCTTCAAAAACTTTCGAGTTTTTTTTATTTCAAAATTCTCAATTTTCTCATTCTTATTTGTAGTATCAGTCAGTTTTCTTTGATTTTGAGTTCTTTCTGGATATATATATTTGTTCTATTTTGTGTCCATGATATGCGGAGGAATCTTCTCAAGACTTATTATGACTTATTAAGACTTTCCCCCATGAGGCCATTACCTTGCAGTGGTGGGAGGGCGGTGCCTCAATGACCCAAACTATGCCGGCAGGAACGTTCTGTTCCTGGAAGGTTCCCATGCGGACAGGTCCAAGGTGAGAGGTCAGATAAATGTGGCCTCCTGGTCCTCCAGGTTGGGGTTGGGCGCAGTCAACAACTCTGCCCCATAAAAAAAAAAATTTACAGAAACTTAAAAAGGAAAAAATCCCTCGATGTCCAGCGGTCTTGAGACGGATCCACTGTCAGCATGAACAGTATGGGTGAAAGCGCAAGGAGCCCATGCTGGAATCAAGTCTGCTGGATGTCAAACTAAACTAAGAATAGGATTCTGGAACGTCAGAACAATTTTCGAGACCACAAAGACATCACAGGTGGTAAAAGATGCAACACATTAAAATTCAGGGTCAGGAAAGTAGATGGACAGGCTTTGGACAGACGACAACTAGAACAGTGGAAACCATCTTATACTCGGGAAGAGACGCCCAGGAATCATTCAGCAGGAGTTATAATAATAAGAAAGGATTGAATAAACATCTCTTGGTCCCGATTAGAAAGATTGTTGAAAGCCCGATTTAATGGGAAACAAGGAAAGCTAATTTCATTCAATGTTTGACCCACTAACGAAGCCGAAAAAGAGGACAAAGCACATTTATAGAAGGTTGGAAATAGTGGACAAGGTTCAGCTCAGGATGTTTTTGGCATAATGGAGACCTAAACAAAAGTTGGAAACAATAACAGACACAGAGAAGCAATAATGGGGAAAGGGGGATGGACTGCAAATGAAAATGGAGAAATGTTGAGCAATTTTTGTCAAAGAAAACAGACTGATCATGGGAGGCACATTGTTTCAAAAGGACCATACACAAGTACACATGGATATCCCCAAATGGAAGAGATAAAAACCCATGATAGACCACTTCTGATCAACGCAAATGGCGAAAGACATTACTTGATGTAAAGGTGAAAAGAGGAGCGGACGTGGGCAGCGACCACCACCTGTCGTTGCAAGATCAGGCTAAACTCAAGAAAACATATATACAAGACAAGAACAGAATCTTTAATTTTAAACCCTATTAAAAGACAGAGAAAATTGCTAAAAAATATATAGTGGAACTAAAGAACAGATTTCAAATCCTGTCAGAGCAGTCAGAACCATAACTGAAAGTACCCAAGAAAATGGAATCGATCAAAGGAAATATAAAATATTTAGCATATAGGTACGGGGAACCAGTAAAGGACAACATAAAGAGGGATAAGTGGCCAGACCTTAGAATACACCCAAAAAGCAAAAGGAAAAAAAATCTCATCAATAGCATTAGATCAAAACGTCAAAGGATAAGGCAAGAAAGAATATACAAACTAAACAAAATGGTAAAAGAAGTGCTAGGAACAGACAAGAGAAAATTTATGGAAAAGACAGCAGAAATAGCAAAAAAGGCTGCTAAAGTACATGATCTGCACACACTGTACAAGATTATCAAACAATTGTGCGAGGTAAAAACACAACCATAACTGCCAGTCAGAAACAGTCTAGGACAACTGTTTACAACAGAGCAGGAGCAGGATAGAGATGGACATCCACTTTGAAGATGTGCTAAACAGACCTGGGTCCTGAACATCCACGGATATCCCACCGGCCGCAAGGATATTGATATCAACCTCAAATTCCAGAAAAGCAAGAAATAGTAAAAGCTATTGGATCCTGGGAAAAAACAAGCACCGGAAATGATGAATGACAGCAGAGCTTTTCAAGATCGATCCCATCTTAGCTGCAAAAATATTAGAGCCATTGTTTTTCAGATATCTGGGAAAAAAGAAGAATTCCCAAGGATTGGACTAGGGTGAAAAACCCCCAAAAAAGAGACCTAACAGATTGCAATAACTGGAGAGGAATCACGTTGCTTCAATCCCAAGTAAGATATTCTGCAAAATTGTCATAATGCGAATCAAGCAGTATACAAGTGTCTAGAATGGAGCAAGCAGGTTTAGGAAAGGGAAAAGGACAAATGAAATATATTTACCTGCTAACATTTTAGAACAATGTAGCGAGTGGCAAGGATATATATATCAACTTCATAGATTTTGAAAGGCATTCGACAGCGTCCACAGAGACAGCCTATGGAAGATACTGAGACAAACGGCGTACCGCAAGCGTGTCAACATCATAGCCTCTTCTATAAGATTTCTCCTGCAACCTAAAAATTCCAACAAACATTCCCAGTAAAATCTGGTGTAAGCAGGGGTGCGTAATGTCCTCTTTGTTTATTTTTACAATTGACTGGGTGCTAAAATGCCATAAAAAACAAGCACCAAGAGAATAAGATGGACCTTTCGAGATGCTTGAGGACCTGGACTTTGCAGACGATATAGCCCCGGTGTCACACAAATATGAACATATACAAGAGAAAAGTACAATACTTACATCACGGCAAGACATGAGCTCAAACAAACACAGGAAAAAAAAAAATTATGACAAACAGTGAAATCCAACAACCAGTAATGTTAGAAAATGAAACACTGGAAAGGTTGAGGGAGTTTACATATCTTGGTAGCGTACTGACACTAAATGGTGGCACAGAGGAAGATATAAATCACGTCTAAGTAAGGCCAGAACCGCTTTTGCCAGAATGAAACCAGTATGAAGGTCCAAAATCTACAATAGGACCACAAAGCTTAAACTCTATAAAGCATTGTTTTGCCAGTTTTGCTCTACGGATCAGGTGTTGGAGGATGACCAAGGGGATACTGCAGGCTGTCAGTTTTCCACCAATCTTGTCTTCGCAGAATCTTGGGAATCTTTTGGCCAGTAAAAATATCCAGTAACCAACTACTCCCAAAACACCCGACAAAAGGCAATGAATGACATACTCAAAAGAAGATGGAAATGGCTCGGACTTTATGAGATGAGACAAGAAACCTGCAGCAGACCACGGACAACATGGAGCGATGATGGAAGAGAACTGGACAACATCTCTGACGTGGGGGTCTGCGCTGAAGGTTGCACAGGACAGGAGAGCATGGAAAGTCCTTTCTGAAGCCCCATTTTCCTAGCATGACGGGGTTAAGTAAGGTAAGTAAGTAAGATTTATTATTATCAAAACAGTTTATACTTTTCCCTGTCTTGTTAAATGTATGTTTCCCACACATACTTTTCCACTGGGTATGTGCATGATCTTAGTATTCTGATCGGCTTTCCAATCAGTTTCACTCCATAATTTTTTTAGTTGGTTAAGTTTTTGCAAGGATTTGTTTAATTCTTTAAATTTCCTTTCCTTTTCTATTTCTTCTTAACAGTAAAAACATATTCAAAATTATTCGCATTTTCTATTTTCTCTTTCTTGATAAAATGATCATTTGTCATGCTTGTTTTATCAGTTGTCAATATATTGTTTTTTATATTTTAGAACCATTTTTTTTTCCCTTTTCCTGTACTGTTATTTTAATTTTTCAGTTCCTTTTATGATGTTAAATCTCAACTATCATAAAATACTACTAGTATATACTAATTCATTGTATTTTCTTTAAGATCAACTATCACATAAAAACACGACTAGTATATACTAATTCATTTGATTCTTTAAGATCAACTATCACATAAAAACATGACCAGTATATACTAATTCATTGTGTTACTTTAAGATCAACTATCCATAAAACTACGATTTGTATATACTACTTCATTTTGTTACTTTAAAATCACTATCACATAAAAACATGACCAGTATATACTACTTCATTGTGTTACTTTAAGATCAACTATCACATAAACATGACAGTATATACTACCTTGTGTTACTTTAAATCCTATCCATAAAAACAGACCAGTATATACTACTTCATTGCGTTACTTTAAGATCCTTCACAAAAAAACATGACTTATATCTATTCTTTGTTACTAAATCAAATATCACAAAAACCCCAAATATATACTATTTCTTCCCCTTCAATCAAATATCCATAAAAAAACTACAATATACTCCATTGTGTTACTTTAAGATCCTTCACATAAAAACATGACTATATATCTACTTCTTTTGCGTTATTTTAAGATCTATCACATAAAAACCTTTTTTTAATATACTATTATTGTGTTCAAGATCAAATTAAATAAAACACTACAAATTATATACTACTTCATTTTTCTTTAAGATCAACTATCACTAAAACCTACTTATTACACTTATTGTGTTCTTTAAGATCAACTATCCATAAAAACACTACTGTATATATACTTCATTGTGTTTTTAAGATCAACTTAAATAAAAAATGACTATTTAATACTACTTCATTGCGTTACTTTGATCAAATATCACATAAAAACATATAGTATATACTCTTCATTTTTTTTAAATCAAATATCACATAAAAACACTACTAGTATTATTACTTCATTGTTTATTTAAGACCCAATTCACATAAAAACAGACTAGTATATACTATTCATTGTGTTATTTTAAAGATCAAATATCACATAAAAACAACTATATATACTACTTCATTGTGTTACTTTAAGATCAACTATCACATAAAAACATGACTAGTATATACTACTTCATTGTGTTACTTTAAGACAATCTTCTTCTTCTTGAACCTCTACATCCTCACTTGTTAACCACTATTTTGCGATTTGTATGTGATCGGGGCGTCGATCGATTGTACGTTGTGCCAGTTATGCCTACAAGAGGCCAGCACATCCGACTTCTGAGCTGCTTTTTTATTTATTAGGGTAGCTTGGATAGGTCCTTCATCAGTCGTCTCTTACGACATGCCTTGTAGATCGCAGTGGTACTATTCTTTCTTCCCCTTTCGGGGCCGGCACCTCACGGGTGACTTCACATCAATGATAATAGTGTTAATATAATGTATTCATGTAATTTGTTGAAAAGGGAAACAAAGGTTCAGGAAAGAAAGAATTCCAAAGAAATCTTGAAACAAACTTTGCTGAGGGGTTAGAAATTACGGACTCAATTCCATAGAAGAAATCAAACCGGTTTCCCAAGATAGAACGATATGGGAAAAATTGTCACAACCTTATGTAATACGGTTTATCATATTGTACAACCTGATTTAATAATCGAGCTAATACTGAGAGAAATACCCACAAAAATTGTGTAAATAGAAGTTACAAATTGCACTATTCATCAGAACACTATAAAATATATTGCAAATGAAAACCTCAGCAAATAAAACCTCATAATAGAAATGAGTTTACGATCTTAATAAACTGTGTGTTCATTCTGTGATGACACGGGACTTGAGTACCTTAAGTACTAATTTATATTGATCCCGTCAATTGGTTCCAATTCTAACAGTAGTTTAACGGGAACTTACACGATAACTCAATCTTTCAAATTAAGTGAAAAAAAGTCAAACACTTTTTATAGTGATCAATTGATTTGTCTGTCTTATTGAGAAGATGACATAGAATTTGATAGTTATTCTAATGCTAGCATTTAGATGATTCATTTATGAAAAGTTATCTTTTCTGAAAAAACGAAATTTACAAAAAAATTTTTATTTCAGCACTCAAAACATTTAAACAAAATGGTTCAACACTAAATTGTCACTGTGTTTTTTCGATTAAAGTTGAAAATTTACGAATGAGAATGATGAGGATGTAGGAAGACGATCATTGTTGTTTAAATTAAATGTTCCCGTCAAATCAGCATACAGTATCATACTGGGGAAAATGGATAGATACGCTAAATATTTATTAAACGGACAGATAATGGGTTATATTATATTTAAACGTGGTTTATATTACATCGTGAACCCCACTTCAAATGCTATAATTATTTTTTATAATGGCTTGTCAATGTTTCTGTACCATTTAGAAATTATGAGCATACATACCTCTGATTCTCATTTTTAAAGATGTTAGCATCTTTCTACTTTTAGTTGAGTTAGTTTTATTATTCCATATCCATCCTTATTCTTTCATCACGGTTTTTACATCTTCATTCCTCTGTTACTGATTTTTCCAATTGTCTCTTCCTCTTCAGTGCCCTTGAGTTTCAAACATGGAACTGTAGGAACAAATGAAAGTGAAATTGTGGGGACACAGCGAGGTGCCTAATGGCATCTGAATTTGTGGGGCAACTCTCCAACTGTTAAACTTTGTGAGCATAGGAAACCCTGGGACTCTGTCAGAAGCAGAATAAGAAGAAGATTCATAGATATAAACAATTTACGTTTTCCCAGTGTCACCCCAATAACGAGTCTCACTTGTCTGACTTGTCTTGTTAATATCATACTTTTCTCCCTCAATATTAATGTCCAATCCATATTAACCTCTTCTGTTCTTCCTTCCCCGGGCAATTCTTCATTTTTGTTCACATATAAAATACTGTCCCTTCCTTTATCTGGATTGTTGTTACTTTTTTTAATGATCGTCGTTTGAATCCCTTCTGTTTTTTGATAATTTACAATGATATATTTTACAGGTAGGACGGATGAGCATAAGACATGATGTTCGGAGTGCTATGATCAGCGCCGGATTAGCCTGTAAGCAGAAAGTAGCAAATGCTCTTTTCACTTCCAGGGCCCCTTACTGTGACAGATGAATGGAAAAAAGCAGATGTTATATCAAAACACACAAGCTGTCTAATTTTTAAATGTCGTGTGTGATGGTGCTGAATCCAAAGAAAAATTTAAAACGAAAATGCGAAGCGTGTCCACTGTGTAGTAGATGAAGGCAGTGCTATAGAAGAAACATCATTACCAATATTACCATTAGATTAACAACTCTTCACGATTTAAAACATTTTTTACATGACAAACTGAAATCAATGTACAGCAAGTCCTTCAATTTAGCCATATCATCTTCAAGCCAAGAGAGGCAGAAAGCACGGGACATGCTTCTAATGTTTGAACATCATCTACAAGCCAAAAACACAACGAAAAGTAAATTCCCTCAACGATAGGGTGAATGGCCAAGAACTTCTTCAAGTTTGGTTGTGAAAAAGTGGAAGTGAAACTTTGAACAGTGATTTCATGTCTTAAATAAAAAAAAAAACATATGATAAGAAACAATCACGATTTTGTCGAAAGTCGTTTTCACATACACGCATACCAAACAAACAAAAATCACGTGAGGTTGGTTTGTGTTATCAAACAAGGACAACTGTTCTGTTTGTTTGCAAATTTATTGATTTAGGCTGTACCATAGAGTGACTGGTGTATTTGGAATCCTCCGGCAGTTAAAATCTATTACAGCAGAAGAGATCTTGAAAAGAACTCCATATATTGTCAGCTCTTACCAAGAGGATTTGGAAGAAAGCCTAGGCGACGAACATGCAGTTACTGAACTCTTAAATTAATTAGCTGCTGCATGTGCAACAAAGCATGAGGCTCTTGAACTAATTTTATGAACTTATAATGGAAAATTCATTAAGTCGTGTTTTTCCCCAAAAGTAGAAATAGTCTTTCAATTTACTTGTCTTAATGATTACTAACTGCAGCGGGGAACGTTCTTTTTCAACATTAAAGTGTATAAAAAGTGAGTTAAGAAACATGATGGGAAAGATCTTTAAATAAACCCCCCAATGAACATTGAATTAATTTTTGAAATTTTTTTCTCCCCATCTCAAATTTAACAAAAAATGAGAAAATTTTTGTTTGGGGTTTATAAACAAAACCTAGGGCCCCCGCAAAAATTTCTAGGGGCCCGCGCTAGCCTAACCGGCCGCTATAGATACCCTTTGATAACTGTCTATGCCGCCAAGATCACAATACCAAAAAGGGTTGTGGTTCAATCCACCTACGTTCCACGGGTGATAAAGGTTTGGCCCTAACTCCTGCACAGGGTTTTGGGAATATCTTCGCGATCACCTAAATGACCGATGCGATCTCCCAAAAAATTCATTCAGGGAAACGATTTTTTTGTTACTTGAGGTTTCTTCATCTTCAGGCCTTTTGGGGCCGGTGCTTACCCTTGGGTGTGTCGGTTAGCCAGCGCCTGGGTTCGCTATCCGTTGCTTTTTGTCCCCCCGTCCTGCAATCATCAGGTTGCTTCTACACATTTAGGCCCGTGCATCCTTAGTCGCCTTTTTACGAATGCGTGGCGGTAATAGTGGTTCTTTTTACCCCCCAAAATTTTGGGGCCCCAGGTAACCACTCGGGCGGTTGGAATATAAATTCCCTCATTACCCAAAGGTCGAAAAAAGATACAGGGCATTTTTTATTTTTGGGGAAATGAAGGTACCCAAAATTTTCAAATCCTTTTTTATATAATATATAAGAAAAAGTTTATTATTTTTATATCGCTACTTGCTCCCAAAAAAAATACTGTCAGTTTTTTCCTTTCCATTCATGTTTTTTTTTTGGGAAAAATTAAAACACTTTTTTGTTGGACTTTTTCAAACTTTTTATTAATCAATTTACATTTACGAGGCCTCAAATTTTTTTTTTGCCTCTTTTTTTATAGTTTCCCGGGAAAATTTACTTTGTAATTTTCTTGGATTTTATACTAGAAAACAATGAAAGTAAAGTGGGGCCCGGGTGACCTCCGAAACAAAGAAAATAGAAGTAAAAATTATTCCAAATATACCCAGGGTAGAAAAGGTTACTTTTCTTTCTTTTTTTTATAAATTTTATATTTAATTATTTTCCCGGGGAAAAATAAAAGAAATTTTTGCAATTAAAAATCGGTTTTTTCTTTCGTTTTTGTTTTGATAAGTAAAAAAATGCTTATCAGATTTTTTTTAAAAAAAACCCGGTCACTGGTCCCGTTTTCTCCCCTTTATCGCTGCACGTTTAATGACCCGGTAATGGCTAAAAGAACACGTTTTAAAAATGTTTGATCTTTCCAAAATGTAGCTTGCCATTGGGTTTGTAGGCCTCTAAACCCTAGATTCCCCACGTTTTGGGTGCATCATTTCAGCCAAAACGTAAAGTTTGAAAAAATCACGTTAATCCAAACATATGCAAAATAAACTATCCTTAGTAGTTTCAGTGTTGGGCGTTCAAATAATTTAACAAGTGGTTCAGTGAAAAGTAAGTAGAAAAAAATTTGAAAGGTTTAAATTGTATGATCCCCAAAGGCAGAGAAC
>JADZMA010001231.1:0-23265 GCA_020796225.1 Arion vulgaris
AAGTTAAATCTAGAATGTTTCTATGCAAAAGTATCTTTAGAGGATTTCATCGTTCAAAGGGAGTGAAACGCACAGAGAAAAAAACTGGCATATTTTGGGTCATCCTCCCCAAACTCTGCCCTATCAATTTTGAAGCGGCCACCTGATTCGATTAGCGTCAGCCCTGAGGACGTTGTATTTAAAAGATGGATCGGTGTTTTTTGAAAGCCCCATGTGTTTCTAAAAGTTTTTTGGGAGAAGGGCCCATGAGCCCAGGGGGATTTCATGACAAGAAGCAGATGACAATGGAGGTACTGGGGTGACTAATGTTTTAGTTGGCGGGAGTCACAAAAAACTCTCGGTTTTGGGAGTCTTCTTTTTTTGGTTCGTTCTTTGACAATTTTAATCCTCTTTGTGATATTTTGATTTTCCAAAAACTTTTACTTACATTGGGGTGGCCCTAAAAAATAGACTTCCAATGTTTGGGACATATGCATCTGTTTTTCAGCCAAACCTCCTAGTCACCTCTTGACATGCGGGGGTAACAGTGGTTCTATTCCCCCAAATTTTGGGGCCCCCGGGACCCTCGGGCGCTTTGGGAGTGATTCATTGAGAGATCCGCAAGGTAGAGGCTGGTTGGGTGCGCAGGCAATGGACTGAATCACTACAGGCGTAAAGAACAGAATCAATTATCTTTGTTCTGGGGCCGGGAGGCCGTGGGCAATGAGAAGCGAAAGCTGGCTGGCTCTGCCACCATATCGAGGGCCCACCCAAGGGGATGATGATTTTTGGGAACGCCCCATAGTGTCCGCAAAGAATATTTTCATTTAAACCAACCCCGTAAACTACTACATTGTAGGAGCTGTGTTTGAAGATTGGGGTAGCAAGAAAAAAACAGCATAAGGTATGGGGTAGGTCATCAATAAAATCGAATGGTCCCCGTCGCTGGACTGTGTTGGGGAAATTGCGAAGGTGGAGCACCTATAAACATGTCCGGGAATGCAAATATTCCCAAATTAAACTAAACTGACTGGGATGGGGAAAAGATGATATCATCGTCCCCTTCTCCCAAAACCCATTCTATTTTTTCTCGATGGACTGTTTAAAAAACGATATCTTCTGTTTTTCTTAAAAAGAATTTAAATTATGACAAAAATCCCCAAAACTGTTGTTAAGTACCTGACTGTCACACTGATCATAAAAAACCCCTAATTTTGTGGGGAATGTCGCGACCACTCTAGGATACTGATTTATAACAAAAGGATGTTGTAAAAGCATCAATGAACCCCAGCACACTCCAGAGTTGATTTCCCAAAATCATCACATCAAACAGCGTGAGACTGTTATTAAAAGTTGTGATGGATTTCAACAAATGAAAATGGAATGCTGTGGGACCCGAGGGTTGGTTCCATAGTTATTTACGACAGCTCCATAAACATGGGTGGGATCCTAAACTGCTCAGTAGCTACCACATACTCACCTTGCAAAATGTATGTGACCAATTTCTGGAGAAGATAGTGACCAGAAAGGTAATGTGTCACTTAGAGACTAACCACATCCTTCCTGACACTAGGTAGCTACCGGCCAATGAAAGGGACATGGAACAATACTGGCACGCTTGCTTATGATGGCTTTCAATCCAAGCAAGAGACTTGATGTGGTCATTGACATTAAAGGATGCTTAAAACAAAGTGGACTTTTCAATCATGATGATGTCTTTGTTAAAAACGTGGGGTTAATCCATGGCTGGTGTACTGGATAACGGCTTCTTTGATGGAGGGAACTATTGCACTACGTTTAATAACATGAAACTCAGATCTTGCAGGATTACCCCGGGTTCTCCTCTAGCACTCGTGTTATTCAATATATCGTGGCATATCCTTTACAGGACGTAGCCATCAACCACAGTAAACGAGTCGTTGATTTTCTAGGCACCACTTATACGCTCACTAGTTTGCCATGGAAAAATGATCAACGAATATCAAAGCAGGCATTGAAGTGGGATGCAAAGTTCGAGAAAGCGAGGACGACCTAAGGAGATCCTGAAACGAACTTTGCTAAGAGAGGCAAGAAATATCGGTCCCAGTTCTATGGAGGAGATTGAGTGAATTTCCTAGGATTTGAGCGGTATGGAGAAATTACTTGCAGGCCCTATGCAACGTATAACGGTACGAGAGGAATTATTTTTATTATTAGTTTGCCATTTCTTTCTGAACGGTCATGTCTATTTTTACCTTCCGTAAAAATCCAGCGGTAACGAATTTGCTTCCAAACTGCCTGCCGATGAGTTTTGAACCAGTTTACGCTTGTGTTGTGATCGAGCTCACTACTGCTTAAGCTACAACCACTCACATTCAATAAATACACAGCAAATTTAGACAAAACACAGTCAGTCGTATTGGATCGAACATTGACTTTTGCAGATGTGATCTAAATAAATAGGACTGGATTAGAGAGACATGGAATGGTTGAAGTCATTCAGAAAACATTGCATACAATCTCACATTGGCATAGAGAGTCTCGTTCTCAGGACAATCTTGGAAAGGCATATCAGTTGTTGTGTTATTTGAGTAATTTTATAGTCAAGTCATGGCTGGCCTTCCCGGAGTCACATTTGATGGGAAAGGTTATCAAGCGTCGTAACAGATTGCGCTATCTTGGAATAACTTTTGATCATAGTTTATCGTTCAAAAATCATGCTGAACAAATAATACAACGTTGCAAGAGTAGTGCGTAGTCTTGCAGCTCTCAAGGTTCTGATAGTCACACACTGATCAGAGACTTCTTGTCCTGTTTCAGCAACTAGTTATGTCCGTGGTAGATTACGGGCTGCGCATTCTCATGTTTTCAAGATCACAATGTGAACGACTTGACCATTTTCAGAATGAAGGCATATGTATTGTTCTTGCAGCACTCATTGTGAGAATGAGATATATGTTTGACCTTCTGTCATTACACTCTCGACATGCTATCGCTCAAGCCAAAACATAAATTTGGGTTATTGTGGGTAAGAGACATACACTGCACAAGAACACTAATGATGTTAAAGATACGAGAATCAAGCTTGGTATGTGGTGGACTGCCCAGTCTGAGAAAACAATTAGTCAAGTGACTACAGTTGAGACCCTACCAAAAGGTGGAAGAATTGATCCCAATAGATGGTAGCATGACCAACTAACGCAACGTTATCATTACTCTTGAAAGAGAATGTAGAGATTGGGGCAACGTGAAGACTGAACTCGTCATTAAGCAGCTTATAAATTATAATATTGTGCAAATGATGATGTTTTTAATACCGATGGGTCTGTGCATCGTGGTGAGAAGTCTTGACGCGCTTTCATGGCTAAGCGCGCATGGTAGGGTTGTTGAAGAACGAAATGGAGCACACAGGACAACTATTTACATTCTGAGTATGGTGGTTGAGGCTGTTACTGCTGCTCTCCATTGGCTCTCTGGGACTCCGTTTACTGGGGCAGATGTGACTCTCAGTCGATTCTTCAGAATATCCAAAATGGCAGGTTTCAGTATGAGTGGATGTCGTCTCTCTCTCTCCCTCTCTTGTTCTTGTTGGCAATTTTGATCATTATTTTTGTTGTGATATATAAACAGCCTTTGTCAAGAACATAGTTTTACGTAACATCATTCAGTGCCATTTGAAGCTCTAGTGCTTATCCTTTGGCTGTCCCCAGCCTAAATGCAAGGCAGCAGGTGGATGTCGTCTATAGAACTTTCTAACCTTCAGAAGCTTACGTGGATCTATTGTCTTGGGCATGCGGGTGTTTGCGGCAACGAGAGAGCGGACAGACTTGCATCAACAGCATCGATTGTTGGGGAGTTGAAGATGGATTAGAGAGATGTTCTTCGTTCTCTTCACGACTGTCTGTTGAACGAAGACACTAAAATAGATATTGCATTGATTTAAGGAATGTAGAGTTACTGTACAAGTAGTACTGGATGCCTCAATGTGGAGTGTATTTAACTAGCAAACCACGAAACCATCAGCACTATACCTTCGATACTTGTTGGAGGAGACTGAGCATCTACAGGTCTGTTGGGAATTGCAATGATGTCTGTTCTGTTGGGAATTGCAATGATGTCGGTTCTGTTGGGAATTGCAATGATGTCGGTTCTGTTGGGAATTGCAATGATGTCTGTTCTGTTGGGAATTGCAATGATGTCTGTTCTGTAACCAATAAGTTCTTTTAAAAAATATGAATGATCTGTTCTAGTTCTATACAAATATGAATGTGTTCAGTAGGTTCTACACAAGTAGTTAGTTCTCAATATGTGAGAGTAGCAGCAACTATAGTGACTTCCAATTTACCTTGCATCCCTCACATGAGCTCACGCCATAGTGGTAGCCTGAACTTTTGTCATTACAAACAACACAAGGTTTGTACACTCTTGGTGGAGTTGGGGGTGACAAGTTATGATCAGAGGACACATTGGTTGAGTGCATGTTACTATACATGCCTCCATGATGATCAATTACAGCATCTGTGAAGAAAATAATATGCAAGAAATGTTAGGGAAAATGTAACCAGTGAAGAGATACATTTATTAGATCATGCAGATTATCTGTTGCAGATTATCTGTTGCAGATCGTGGTCGTGAACACATAGCTTGTCTGTTGCAGATTATCTGTTGCAGATCGCGGTCGTGAACACGTAGCTTGTCTATTGCAGATGTTAGCTTTCCACTTTAAAAATAACTATTGTATATGGTTTGCATCTGATGGCAGTATAGTGTTGACAGCTTTTTTGTGTCCCATATATTGAGATCTTTCTTTCCATTTGCGTTCGTTTTTTACGACCAAAATTTAATCACTCTTTGTGATATGTTTGATCTTTGCCAAGAACGTGTACACGTTGTACATTGGTTTGGTAGGCTCCTAAACGCATATACTTCTATACGTTTAGGACACGTGCATCCGATTTGAGCCAAATCTCCATAGACGCCTCTTACGATATGTGTGGCAGGTAACAGTGGTTTTATTCTTTAGACCTCAAATTTTGGCCCCGGTAAGCACTCAGGCGATATTGAGATCTGGTTTTCCCCATTTTTAAAACTTCAACAATTACGTTCTGGTAGTGAACGATGCTTCCCTTCATTAATTCCCATCTTCTTCTTGTGTAAGGATTGCAATCACCTGACTTGTCTTTTGTTTAGCATGTGTCATTCCCGACAGGCTGTAATTAACTCCTTTGTCTTCAACGTTATTAGTATAGTTGTAACAGTATTCTTCTAGCAATATTCTAATTAGAACTGATGGGAAAACAACGATCAGAATATTGTTACACTACATAGTGGCATAACCTCTACAGGACGTAGCTATCAACGACAGCACGTTTACAGCAGGGATTATATATTACACAATTACCTAATATCTATACGGCACGTTGATCTCAGTCAAAAGTGCGGTTTTTTTTTTGCCATGCGGGTGAGTCCCATGTTCAATTTGCGTTCCAGGCAGGTTTTTAAAAAAAATCTTCTCTAGGCGTTTCTGTCGTTTGATGTGTCTGAAATATTTAATTGTATTTGATTTTAGATTATTTAATAGCCAACTCTCTTTAGTATCAAGCTGTTGCAGAACAGAAGCATTTTTTTTCTTTTCCTGAAAGGGTAATAACTTCGAAATTGTTCGCGCACCAATGGGCGGCCCAGCAGCGTATCTAAACAATCTATCAATAAGTTAATTGATCTCTACATCTGTAGCTGTCTAGAACCATTTAATGCAATACCTGCTCACAGTGACTTTCACTGTCACAAGTTCATATAATTTTATTGGAGAATCAGTGTCTCTTTGACTGTACGACGTATGCATTCAAGAATCCAGTATTTACATGTCACCCCGTCATGGTTTTTTCCTATTATTTCATATATTTGTTTGTGAATTCTATTTGTTTGATTACACTTACAGCATTAAATGGCAGCAATTAATTCCTGACAGATGGCTAAAACAAATTACATATAAGATTTATTTACCTTCTTTAGACATGCCCATTACAACACACTTTTGCAGACGACAATACTGGCATTGGTTCCTGTAACTATTGATGACACAGCATCCATCTTTGTGACATGTACTGCATGTTTTTCTGAACACTCGACAAAAGAAACCTGAACAAGAAGATTATTACGTCAAATTGTTCCCATAATTTATCTTAGAATGTTTACAATCCAGGACTTAGTTACAATGTGAGCAGGAATACAAAGTGTCACTACTGATGTGTAAACTTTAGTTGTGAAACTTGGACACTTTGCTGATGTATTGCAACAGTCTGTACAAAATGAGCGATATTCACTAAAATATGAATGTTTTGTTGCAAAATACATGTTTACACTTGACCGTCAAAACAGAAACATGCTCATTTGTTGTTCTAGTTAGTTCTACAAAAATAACGAGGGCGTGGAGGATGAGGATAAGCTATGTGAAATATATCCGTCCCTGCAGCTTATACACGACTTCTTACCTGAGGTTGTGGAATTACAGGATTCAAGTAACAATTGGTGATTAGGTATGGTGAATCTATAATGTGTACGCCCATGTGGACAAACTCAATATTGTAGATAACTGGACAAGTTAGCAACTCTAGAATGTTTCTAGTGACAAATTATCTTATAGCAGGGATTTCATCTTCGAAGGAGAGGCAACGCTACAGAGAATAAACTAGGCATCATTTTGAGTCATGCTCTACTAAATTCTGACCTATCAATTTTGAATGACGGCCACCCGATTCGATTAGCGTCTAGACCTGAGGACCGTTGTGATTTACACGGATGGATCGGTAGTTCGTCATGAAAAGGCCGCATGGGCCTTCTCTGCAAAGCTCATGTGGCAGAATGGTTCATGAGACCAGTGGTGCATTTTGTATGACAAGAAGCAGCATGACAATGGAGGTACTGGTGGTGACTAATGCTTTACGTTGGCTGGAGTCACAAAACTACACTCATGCGTGCTTTGGGAGTGATTCATTGAGAATGATCCACAAGGTAGAGGCTGGTTTGGTGCACAGGCAATGGACTGAATCACTACAAGCGTCAACAATTTGCAGAATCACACTTATCTTCTTTCCCGGGGGCACAGGGGTGTCGTTGGCAATGAGAGAGCAGACAACCTGGCTGACTCTGCCACCATATCAGAGGGCCAGCCAATGGGTAGAGCTGATATTTTGAACGCACCTATAGGTGGCCACAAAGAATATTTCATTTAAACCAATCCACGTCAACTACTAGAGTGTAGGAGCTGTGTTTGAAGATTGGAGTAGCAAGAAAAGAACAGCATAACAGGTACGTGAGTAGGCTCATCAATCAAAATCGAACTGGTACGGCCAGTCGCTGGACGCTGTTACGAAGGAGATCGGAGCACCTATGGACATGTCCGGAGTGCATGAAGATATTCCAAACTGAAACTGAAAACTGAAACTAGACCTGAGGATGCGGACACAGATGATATCATCGATCCTTGCACTCATCTCCAATACCGATTCTATTTTTGCTCAATGGACTGCTCTCGGGGCGCAGAACGTGATCATCTTCCCTGCTTTGTTCTTCTTAACAAGATCAGTACATTATGACATAGAATGCCCAAATCTGTTAAGTACCTGGCATGTCACACTGATCATAAAAACCCATAAATTATATTGCGGCAGAATGTCAGAACGACCACTGCTAGGACACTGATTTCATAACAAAGGAGGATGTTGTAAATGCATAATCCCATACCACAGCACAGCTCCAGAGTCTGATGGTGTCCAATATCATCACATCAAACAGCTTGATGAGACTGTTATTAATGAAGTTGTGATGGATTTCAACAAATGTATATGAATGCGTGTACCTGAGGATTGGTTCCATAGCTATTATGACCGCTCCATAAACATGGGTGGGATCCTAAACTGCTCAGTAGCTACCACATACTCACCTTGCAAAATGTATGTGACCAATTACTGGAGAAGATAGTGACCAGAAAGGTAATGTGTCATTAGAGACTAACCACATCCTTCCTGACACTAGGTAGCTACCGGCCAATGAAAGGGACATGGAACAATACTGGCACGCTGCCTATGATGGCTTTCAATCCAAGCAAGAGACTTGATGTGGTCATTGACGTTAAGGATGCTTAAAACAAAGTGGACTTTTCAATCATGATGCTGTCTTTGTTAAAAACGTGGGGTTAATCCATGGCTGGTGTACTGGATAACGGCTTCTTTGATGGAGGGAACTATTGCACTACGTTTAATAACATGAAACTCAGATCTTACACGGATTACCCCGGGTTCTCCTCTAGCACTCGTGTTATTCAATATATCGTAGCATATCCTTTACAGGACGTAGCCATCAACCACAGTAAACGAGTCGTTGATTTTCTAGGCACCACTTATACGCTCACTAGTTTGCCATGGAAAAAAATCAACGAATATCAAAGCAGGCATTGAAGTGGGATGCAAAAGTTCGAGAAAGCGAGGACGACCTGGAGATCCTGAAACGAACTTTGCTAGAGAGGCAGAAATATCGGTCCCAGTTCTATGGAGGAGATTGAGTTAATTTTCCAGGATAGAGCGGTATGGAGAAATTACTTGAATTTACTGGGGCCGTTGTTGTATCTGACTCTCAGTCGATGCTTCACAAGATCCAGAATTGCAGGTTTCGGTATGAGTAGATGTCGACTATAGAAGTTTTTAACCTCCAGAGGCTTACGGGGATATACTGTCCTGGGCATGCGGGTGTTTGCGGTAATGAGAGAGCGGACAGACTTGCATCAACAGCATCGATTGTTGGGGAGTTGAAGATGGATAAGGGGGTATTCTTGATCTCTTCGAGACTGTCTGTTGGGTGAGGATACCTAAAATCGATGTTGCATCGATTTAAGGAATGTAGAGTTACTGCCCAAATAGTACTGGATGCCTCAATGTTGAGTGTATTTAACTAGCAAATCACGAGAACCATCAGCACGATACCTTCGATACCTGCTTTGGGGGAGACTGAGCATCTACGGTCTGTTGAGAGTGCAATGATGTCGGTTCTGTTGGTTGGGAATTGCAATGATGTCTGTTCTGCAACCAATAACCAATAAGTTCTTTTCAAAAATATGAATGATCTGTTCTATTTCTATACAAATATGAATGTGTTCAGTAGGTTCTACACAAGTAGTTAGTTCTCAATATGTGAGAGTAGCAGCAACTATAGTGACTTCCAATTTACCTTTCATCCCCCCATGAGCTCACGCCATAGTGGTAGTGAACTTTTGTCATTACAAACAACACAAGGTTTGTACACTCTTGGTGGGGTTGGGTGACAAGTTATGATCAGAGGACACATTGGTTGAGTGCATGTTACTATACATGCCTCCATGATGATCAATTACACTCTGTGAAGAAAATAATATGCAAGAATGTTAGGAAAATGTAACCAGTGAAGAGATACATTTATTAGATCATGCAGATTATCTGTTGCAGATTATCTGTTGCAGATTGTGGTCGTGAACACATAGCTTGTCTGTTGCAGATGTTAGCTTTCCCATTAAAAAAAAATAATTATTGTATTGGTTTGCATCTGATGGCAGTATAGTGTTGACAGTTTTTTTGTGTCCCATATATTGAGATTCTCTTTCTAATTGCGTTCGTTCTTTACACCAATTTTAATCACTCTTTGTGATATGTTTGATCTTTGCCAAGAACGTGTACACGTTGTACATTGGTTTGTGGCCCTAAACGCATAGACTTCTATACGTTTAGGGCACGTGCATCCGATTTCAGCCAAACCTCCTTAGACGCCTCTTACAATATGCGTGGTAGGTAACAGTGGCTCTATTCCTTAGACCCAAATTTTGGCCCGTAAGCACTCAGGCGATATTGAGATCTGGTTTTCCCCATTTTAGAAACTTAAACAATTACGTTCTGGTAGTGAACGATGCTTCCCTTCATTAATTCCCATCTTCTTCTTGTGTAAGGATTGCAATCACCGACTTGTCTTTTTGTTTGCATGTGTCATTCCGACAGGCTGCAATTGACTCCTTGTCTTCAACGTTAATTAGTATAGTTGTAACAGTATTCTTCAGCAATATTCTAATTAGAACTGATGGGAAAACAACGATCAGAATACTAAGAGCATGCACATTCCAGTGGCAAATTTTGTGTGCAAACATGAACTCTTTAAAAAGATAACGGAAAGTATTTATGTCTGTTGTCTTTCCTCAGGTGAATGATGGAATTGATTGTAAACTCTTGCCGTTAAGCGAAGGGTGGAGTTTTTATTTGCGTTCTAGGGCCAGATGAGACACCCTTGTTGTGTTATATCCGTGTTTATTTAGTGTCAGATTATCTTATTAATTATTACCTAAATAACTATCTATCTACACGCTCCGTACCTGAGATATACCCAGTCCGTGCAAATGCTACTTTTTAATTCGAGTCCCTATTGTCATAACATAATCATTTTCAATTATGATAAATTACTATAGTTGCTGTAAAAAAATAATTCTCTTACCTAATCTACTTTTTAAACGCAAACAATGAATTAGTATAAATGCCAAAAATATATTGGTACAGAAATATTGTATATCTTATTTAAACACAGTAACCTACCACTTCTCGAGGCAAACTAACATTAAACTCAAATATTGTAAGCTCAAAGCAGAACTATCAACACGTAATACGCGCAATTGTCTTTTGTGATAATTGCCGCCTCAGCTTTAGGAGCAGCCACGCAGTATATTACAAACAAAATAATATCTCATGCTGTCAGATCAAAGTCTTTTAGCGAGCGCTCACCAACGATGCGCACGCACCAGAAATATAAATTAAGGGTTCTCAAAGCACTTAGGCAGAGTGGTGTGATAAATCATAAACATCAATATCGGAATAGCATAGACCAATATAAAAAAGTGTTGCGTAAAGATTTTAAATTATTGAATAGTTCAAATTGTATATTATTTTCGTTACTTATGTCGCCCCCTTACGGTGCCGCCTCTCTGTATCATGGCCCGCACGACCTGGGGTGGATCTGCAGTTTTGCCCTATATTCACTAATGACTTGGACATGCCAATAATTCTGAGTAGAGGTTCGTCTTAACTGGCATATGGCTCAGTTTCGTTTCGTTCAGTCGAGTTTGAGAAAATTGGCTCCCTAAACAGTACAACCTCCCCGCACATTTGTTGTAATATGGTCAGAGAGGTTTCTCGTTGCATTGAGAGAGGACAAACACAAATAAAAGTAAACTTACTGCCATCATTGATCATAGGCTGGACCAGTCCAACTTTCTCATGGATGCTTAATGGGCTTTTAGGTCATTGGGACCTGGTCGTAGTTACTGTAGTGTGACCGATTTGATAGTAACGTCATGACTGGATGGAGAGAAGGAAATCACGTAATGTCTAGATCAGTTATACGTATACAATCATTATAGATTGGTAATATCTTTTGTCAAAGTCCATATGCGCTGTGAAATTCGTAGCTCCTGTTGTATCGTTTGCTTGATAAAGACCTTTTGATCGAAACGTTGCTGTATTGTTATTATTTTTGTATTTTTAATCTTTATCGTGTGTCAGATATACGTGTGTACTTAGTTATAATATATTCATTGATTCCTTTATCGTGTGTCAGATATGTGTGTGCTTGGTTATAATATATTCATTGATTCCTTTATCGTGTGTCAGATATGTGTGTACTTGGTTATAATATATTCATTGATTCCTTTATCGTGTATCATATATGTGTGTACTTGGTTATAATATATTCATTGATTCCTTTATCGTGTGTCAGATATGTGTGTACTTGGTTATAATATATTCATTGATTCCTTTATCGTGTGTCAGATATGTGTGTACTTGGTTATAATATATTCATTGATTCCTTCTGTCACTGACAGCATGACATCACTTCTTTTCTTCACCTTTCAGCTCCCAACGGAGCAGGGATCTTCTTCTCTCTTGCCACCCCTTCCAAGTTTTACCTATCCTTTTAATATCAGACTCCATTTCTCTTCTCTAGGTCTGTCTAGGCCTTCCCCTACTCTTTCCCTGCGGGTTCCAAAACGGTGCCTGTCTTGCAATGCTTCCGGTCGGTCTTTTCAATGTATGTCCTATCCATCACCAGCGTCTCTTCCGTAGCTCTTTCTCCACTTGTATCTGTTTAGTTCTTACTCTGAGTTCCTCGTTTGTAATCTTATCATACTGGTTATATATTTGTACTTTCCATGTTTGTTGAAGATGACAGCGCTTGCCTAAGACAAACGTATGTGTGTGTGTATTGATGTAATGCTGACACCTAATGTTATCAGTTTACATTGTGTATTGATGTAATGCTGACACCTAATGTTATCAGTTTACATTGTGTATTGATGTAATGCTGACACCTAATGTTATCAGTTTACATTGTGTATTGATGTAATGCTTACACCTAATGTTATCAGTTTACATTGTGTATTGATGTAATGCTGACACCTAATGTTATCAGTTTACATTGTGTATTGATGTAATGCTTACACCTAATGTTATCAGTTTACATTATGTATTGATGTAATGCTGACACCTAATGTTATCAGTTTACATTGTGTATTGATGTAATGCTTACACATAATGTTATCAGTTTACATTGTGTATTGATATAATGCTGACACCTAATGTTATCAGTTTACATTGTGTATTGATGTAATGCTTACACCTAATGTTATCAGTTTACATTGTGTATTGATGTAATGCTGACACCTAATGTTATCAGTTTACAGGTCAACATGTCAATAGACGCAAGTTTTCACATACTCTCACCTTCATGATGGTCATCTATTAATAACGTTGATGATGATGATGTAGTAGTTGTGTCGACTGTACAACTGACGTTGCTGCTGCTACCTGTCGGCTGAGTTCCCATGTTGACATTCATCATTGGACAGACTTACATAAGATGACGACAGACAGACATTGTATGACTGACCCAATTTCTGAAAAATAACATTTCACCATATAATTGTGCAAACATTTCGACATATAATTGTACAAACATGTAAACACGGACGCGGCTGGGGATCTAAGTGACCACGTGTGCTCCAATCTCTTCCTTACACAGGAATATCTCAGCGGCAATGCACGAGCTTCGTAGCACATGCGAGGATACCCGTGTAATTTTTGAAATTTTGTAATTATTGTCTTTATAACAATTTGTGTATGTGCATTTTTCCCGGGCAGTCTTATCGATTTTATACTGACATGTGTTCATCTTTTACGCTTCAGTTTGGAATATCTTCATTGCACTTCGGACATGTCCATATTTGCTCCAATCTCCTTCACAATATCTCCTACAGCGTCCAGCGACTGACCATACCAGTTCGATTTTGATTGATGAGCCTACTCATATACCTGTTCAACAAATAAACAAGGAACAGGTATTAAGAGCTTCCGAAAAAACAAATGGACAAACACGGGACTCGAACCACTTACCCTAGTCCTTACGACACCAATCGCCAGCCTGGGCAATACGAGCGCTTTTACGGACACAACCAATGAGCCATTCTAAAAATTACTCCCCGGGGGAGTGTCTTTCTCAAACGCTCGTTACAGCTAGACACAGAAATAATCAGGTAGGGTTCGAACAGTGTTTGCACAAACACATGCTGTAAGCTTATTGTGCTTGTATATATTAGAGACGAGACAATATCATACATCCACACATGTATACACATATAACAAACATGTATACACCATTCAAAGTAGCTTCAAATTTATTAAGATGAGCACAGGGGAGCCTCTTTCAAGAACCCCAGAGGAAGCAACGGAAGTAACGAATATGATCAACAAATAACAAGGAACAGGTTTTAAAGAGCTTCCGTTCGATTTTGATTGATGAGCCTACTCATGTACCTATTATGATGTTCCCTTCTTGCCACTTCAATACTCAAACCTAACTACTCCAATCTAGTAATTGACGTGGATTGGTTTAAATGAAAATATTCTTTGCGGCCACACTCTATTAGGGCGTTCAAAATATCAGCTCTATCCATTGTCTGGCCGTCTGATATAGCGGCAGAGCCAGCCAGCCTGTCTGCTCGCTTATTGCCAACGACACCCATGTGCCCCGGAACGAAGATAAGTGTGATTCTGCAAACTGTTGACGCCTGCAGTGATTAAGTCCATTGCCGAACCGGCCTCCACCTTTCGGATCATACTCAATGAGTCACTCAGAATGCACGCATGAGTGTAGTTTTGTGACTCTAGTCAGAGTAGTGCATTGGTCACCGCCAGTACCTCCATTGTGAATACACCACTGGCTTCCCTGACCATTCTGCCACATAAGCTTGCAGAGAAGGCCCATGCAGACTTTTCGTGACGAACTACCGATCCATCCGTGTAAATCACAACGTCGTCTGCATTGCAGTTTTTATGAATGATGGCTTTGACGTCTGCATCAAACGCCACGGGATTTCACTCTCTGCAACCTTTGTCAAATTTAATGATGGTTGAAAAGTGTTCCAGTATATTGGAGGCATCGGTATAAATTCTTCCCCATAGTCAATATTGTTCAGCCCGCATACCAGTTGAACAGTAATAATAGCCGTCCATCGCAAGCGATGATGACAACAATCTCAGACGTGTACTGTTGCACCTCTCTGGTGTGTGCGGAGGTGACTGTAGAGTCCAATCCTAGAACAGAATCCCCGACCACAGGTGGGGCATACATGATCAAGGTTAGACATGTGCGTGTTGTGTGCTCTGTCTTTTCGCGCTGCTCGTTTTCTCTGTGACTCAACAATACGATGATTCTCAGCTATTCGGTTCCTCTTTTGTTGTTACAGCGCCACATTTGGCGATCTTGCGCAAGGATTCCCAGCACGTATTGTCTATATCGAAGCATTTCAGAGACACTTTAAGAGTGTCTTTAAAGCGTTTTTCTGTCCACCAGCTAAACGTCTGCCCCCTTCAAGCTCGCCATACATCAACTGTTTTGGGATGCGTTTATCAGGCATTCGACAACGTGACCGACCCATCTCAGTTGGGCCTTCTGCAACAGGGTGTTGAGCAGGATCTTTGCTCTTGTGAGGACTTCGCTGTCTGGAATTTTGTCCTGCCAGTTTATTTTTAGTATTCTGCGTGGACAGCTTGTGTGGAAATGGTTTAATTTTCTTCCGTGTCTGCTATACACTGTCCATGTCTCGCTTGCGTACAGCAGCGTGGTTAGCACTATGGCCTGGTAAACTTTCAGCTTTGTGAATATGCTTATCCCCTTCCGTTCCCACACAGTGACACGTAACCTTCCGAACGCAGCACTGGCTTTGGATATCCTATTGTGGACCTCAGAATCTATGTTTGCCGATCTGGATAGGAGGCTGCCAAGATAAGCAAAGTTGTCCGTTGACTGGAGACGCTGGTGTTTAATGTTGATGACTGGATCGTAATACTGTTCTCTATGGGCGGGCTGGAACATGACCTCTGTTTTTGGTGTTAATGGTGAGGCCAAACCTATCACAGGCCATTGAGAACTTGTCCATGTAAGTCTGCATTTCTTCCTCAGAGTTGGTAGCGAGGGCACAGTCATCAGCAAACAACAGGTTTGAGATAGTTGATTCTTTTACCTTGGTGGAGGATTTTAACCTCCGAAGATTGAATAGGTTACCGTCTGTCCTGTATCTAATCTTTACCCCATGTTCGTCGCCTTCCCAAAAGACATCCGTGAGCATGGCAGCAAACATCATGCTGAAGAGTGTTGGGGCCAGTACACATCCCTGTTTGACGCCGTTGGTGACATGGAAGGCTTCCGACAGCTCCCCTTCGTCAAGTACACGTGCCATCATGTCTCGTGAAACTGTTGAACAATCTTGATGAATTTCCTTGGGCATCCAAATTTTTCCATGATCTTCCATAGACCTCTCTGTTAACGTAGAAAGCCTTTGTCAGATCGACAAAGACCATATAGAGGTTACGGTGCTGCTCTTGGCATTTCTCCTGTAGTTGGCGAGCAGCAAATATCATGTCTGCTGTTCCACGACCTGCTCTGAAGCCACATTGGGTCTCAGGGAGTAAGTCCTGTTCCAGGTGATCGATTAATCGATTGAGGAGGACTCTGGCCAGTATTTTGCCAGCAATTGACAGGAGGAGATCCCCTGTGGTTATCGCAGGCCTGGCGGTTTCCTTTCCGCTTGTACAGGTGGACAATAGTGACAACAGTACCTGCGGCACGGCCAACCCATGACTTGCCCGCTTTAACCGATTTCCACCACTGGTGCTGAGCTGTTCATGCAATGGGTGATCCTTTTAGCACTTATTTTGAGGTACGCACATGCTCTAGCTATCTTGAGTGACTCCAAGGTCGGAAAATCCAGGAGAAACCTCATTGCCACACAGGGTGTTTCCTTGTGCAACCGAGGATGGTACGCATAGCTTCGTTCTGTATTCTCTTATCTTAACCACATCTGCCGTGAAGCGTCGTGGGGAGAGTTAGTTTTCTATCTTGTACCAGGTGTGTTGCGCTTGACGTTGCCGGTCCATGCTTTGCAGGGACTCTTGAGATGTTATCTATCCATCGTGTTCTTGACCGGCCTCGTGCTCTGCGTCCTGAGTGTCGATTATTATAGGCACGTGATGGTAGTAAATGTGGTTCCATTCTCATTAGATGGCCGAACCACTTGATTTTTTGCTTCTCGATGTACTGTATGCATGATATAGTACCAACGATGCTTCTGATATTCTCGTTTCTCACTCTATCTCGCTTTGTAACGTTGCCAGCTTTTCGTAGACATCTCTTTTCACATGTTGTAATCTTTCTTTCTTGTGTCTTAGTCAGGGCCATGTTTGGTACTGATAGCAGAGAGTTGGAATAAATATGACACAATGGAATAAATATGCAGTTTATCAATTGTTTGACTGCCATGTTAATGCTTGGGTGTTTTAATAGTGGTGACAGTTGCTATGCCACTGTATTTGCCTTCTGGCATCTAGTCTCGATTTCTCTGTCCATCTTTCCATCTGCTGTGAATATACTCCCGAGATATTGTATTCTCTCCAGTCTTTAAATTTGCGTTTTGCTGACAGTGAGAATGGCCATTGCATAGTCAATGGTGGAAAGAACCAGTGTCTGATACAGGATGACAAGTAGCCGTGTTCGATATTAGCAGCCGTTGCTCGATATTAGCAGCAGTCATAACTCTCATTGCCGCTAAACCTTTACTTGCCTTGACAATGACATACTCAACATGTTCCCGGAAACACAGGCTGCGGTCAAATGTCACACCCAAATATTTCATCTATTTAGCACCGGACAAACCAACACCGCAAAGTTCTACAATAGTCGTACATGCGTTAACATTGTGATTATTGAGTGAGAACCATGTCACTGCTGCTTTGGTATGGTTAACTAGTGCACCAGAGACATCAAACTACTTGTAGTTGTTGCGTAGGCCCCACTGGCCTCCGTTATTATTTTTCCTCCTGAGCGTGATGAAAAAGCCCACGCACAGCGTTATTGACGAATGACTGAACCATCGGTGTAAATAACCACATCTGTATCATTGATGATGTCATTCAAGAGGGCCTCCACGTTAATCGGTGATAGATTATTTTGTTCGCAGTTTTTCTTAATAGATGTAATAACGGTGAATGTAGTTTGACAATGGAGGTTCGGGTGGTAACGGAGGCGGTGAAATGGTTGGCATCTCACAACTACTCTCTTGTTTTCATACTCAGTGACTCCATGAGCATGATTCGTAAAGTCGAATCAGGTATGGTGAGACGCAACTGGGTGGAGGTACTGGTACAGACAATGATCAGAGAAATCACCATTTTGTCCCTGGGCACGCAGGAGGTAGGGACAATGAACGAGCTGATAGATTGGATAGCTTGGCTACAATATCAGAGGAGCTGCCATGGATCGAAATGACATTCTTCACGCATTGAGAGTCTTTCCGAACAGAAGGAGTTTCATGGCTGTAGATCCCACTCGCTGACCAGATTGAAAGAGATGGGTGTCAATATTGGTGCAGCCCGAAAAGAACGACATACTAAATATGCAAAGAGATTGATTAATATATCGAACTGGCGTGTTGGGCCGCTGGACGCTGCTGGATTTGCTGAGGCGGAGATCGGAGCACATATGGACATGTCAGGAGTGCTATGATGATAGTCCTCATATAACTGATAACCAGAGACATCACACCAGTCTGTGATGCGGTCGAGTTCCTTCTGTATCTCACCGGCAATTGCATCCCTCTTTCCCTTGTCTATACACTATGATGTCATTAGCAAATGACAAGAGTTCTACCTCTGCCATCGAGTTGTTGTTCTGTGATTGACACCGTGTATATATTTAATAAGACAGGGAAAGAGGAGAGCTCATGTACAATCCGAAATGTACAGTCACCGGTTCAGAAAACTAACCACCACATCGCAGTACAACCTTCCTTTTGAATAGTGCAGCAGCTATCCATCGGATGTATAGAGGTGCACCTGGAGTTTGATAAGCTGGTGCATAAGATAATCATAGGGCACTCTGTTGTATGCTTCTTCCAAGTCCACCATTGCTGCACATGTTTCAATACCTGCGTGGAAACCCTCAAAGACATCATAGGCGAAGACCGCAGCGTTGCACTATGTTTCTTTCCCAGATCTGTAACCTCCAAGAGTTGGTGGGAAGATATGACGACTTTCGAGGTCCCATGCCAGTCGACGTGATATGATTTTCTCAAGAAGTTTGCCTGTCGTATTTTGCAATGCAATAATTCTATATCCGGCTATCTGAGAGTGATCTTTGTTGGGCTTCGGCAATGATAGTAGGTAGCTGAAGCCACTCTTCCCTGATCTCACCGTCCTGGATGCTGACGTTGAATTCGTTTACCAGTTCCTCGATGTCGTCTTTTGATAAATCAGTAATATCCTTGTATCGAATGCCATCAGGCCCTGGCGCAGTGCTTCCAGACGTTTTCAGTGTTGTTCTGATGACCTCCGCAGTTATATACATCTCTTCATACATCTATTCAGCGATGTAAAGCTCTTCTATGGCCCCATGTGTCATGAGTCTTTCTGCCTCGTCAATGTGGTCTGTCTGCTGTAAGTAGCGTTGGAAGAAAGCTGTACCCTTATTTTCGTCTGATTTCTGCCAGGCCGAGTCAGTGCTTTGGAAATCCTGGATGCATTTACGTCTCGCAGTGTTATTCATGCGATGGTGAAATTTCCAGAACGTCGACATAGATTTCTCAGCGCACAGCCCGCTGCAGAATTTATCCCATTCGACACTCTTAGCCAGATTTGCACATGCTTTAAAGGACAGTTTTCTCTTCCATGTCTTTTTTCAGACCCTTGGTATGTGTAGGTGGTGTGCTAGTGGCCCTTCAGGTCTTCTTGTCACAATTAACTGCTTGCCTCTTGGTCCACCAGGTTTCAGCGAGCATGTCATTCCACCATAGTGGCTGTGTCAGATTCCTGTTTATTGCGATGGGGTCTGATTTTACTGCTTCTGATCTTGCCGATAGTGTCAGACCCTGCCGTGTCATACCGAAAACTGTGCGCACGTTTTTTGTGCTCCCATGTTCTGCGTTTTCCGACCAGGATCAGGCATGGACAGTGATCACTGTCGTGATATCCAAGCACGCTCCATTTACACAAGGGCAACAGTGGGAGACACTAATGCCAAATCAATGACACTGTCAGAGTCCCCTGGTCGACATGCTAGTCTGGTTGTTCTACCATCATTGATGCAGACCAGATCCGATGTGTCTTCCAAATTTGCACCCTGCTTGTTGGTAGGATTATTACCCCACTGTCTACCCCTGACGTTAAAGTCACCACAAAAGATGATGTTTTTTCTCATCCTGGTCAAATAGACTCTGCCACTGCAGTGTATCCACCTTACCGTTACACGCAGACACATTCACTAGGACGAAAGGGACAGGTGTCTGTACTCTAACAGTATGTACCTGCATTGTGTCACTGTTCCACCGTGACATGTCTACTTCAGATGCCGACATGTCATTCCTAACAAGAATGGCCTGTCCAAGATGATGTCTGTTGTAGAAGACATGTCATTCCTAACAAGAATGGCCTGTCCAAGATGATGTCTGTTGTAGAAGACATGTCATTCCTAACAAGAATGGCCTATCCAAGATGATGTCCGTTGTAGAAGACATGTCATTCCTAACAAGAATGGCCTGTCCAAGATGATGTCTGTTGTAGAAGACATGTCATTCCTAACAAGAATGGCCTATCCAAGATGATGTCTGTTGTAGAAGACATGTCATTCCTAACAAGAATGGCCTGTCCAAGATGATGTCTGTTGTAGAAGACATGTCATTCCTAACAAGAATGGCCTATCCAAGATGATGTCTGTTGTAGAAGCCATGTCATTCCTAACAAGAATTTCCTGTCTGAGATGCTGGCTGTTATAGAAAGTATGAAAACCAGCAATGCGGACTGTCCCTTCCCCTAGATTGGTTTCTTTCAGGGCAACGATATTGGCACCATATATGAGTTTGTCGAGGACAGGTCGTCTCTGCTCACGCTGACACAATTGCAGTACATTCTTTCCTTTCGTTCGCTTGAAATTTGTCTATATATTCAATGTTGTTTCTTGTATGAACTTCACTGTCTTTTGTAGCTCACGCAGAGGTCCGTGTAATTTTCTGTCGAGTGTTGTTTCGTTAAGCCATTATTCCAGTACATGATACGTATGTTCTTTCGACCTAGTCGTTCACACTTCAACATATTCTTCCTGGCACCCGATCTGTTTCCTCTTTTGCGCCGCCTACCTTGCTTTGGGTCGTGTCTCTGATTCGGTGTAGTGTTCCAATAACTGACTGTGTAACGCTGTTGAGAAACCGAGAAGGATCCCCGCCTACACCACGAACTCTGTAAACACACCTTGAATCAAGCACATATATAGTGTAATCTGCTGCTTTGCAGGTAGGCTGGGAAAGCCAAAGGCTAGCAGAGAGCGAACACAGTAAACGCTGGCTGAAACCGGACACGTCGCCGAAGGATAAGCACCAGAGCTCCAAATGGCGCTGAATGATGTGACGTAAAAAAACGTTCTTGGAAAAGGCTGTTTATATATCGCAATAAGAATGATCAAAATAGCCAAAAAGAACGATTGCGAGAGAGAGATATACATGTAAACACACTTTGTATCACGCATTTATCTGTGTAAACACACGTATCACGCATTTATCTCTGTGTAAACACACTTTGTATCACACATTTATCTCTGTGTAAACAAGTTTTGAATAATAAACATACTACAAAAACACTTTGTATCGCGAACTTATCCATCTACAAATACGCATTGTATTACAAATGTATCGCTGTTTAACGACACTTTGTATCACACACATCTATATCTGTATCAACGTACTTTGTAACACACACACATCCATCTGTGTGTCAACGTACTTTGTAACACACACATCCATCTGTGTGTCAACGTACTTTGTAACACACACACATATCCATCTGTGTGTCAACGTACTTTGTAACACACACACACATCCATCTGTGTGACAACGTACTTTGTAACACACACACATCCATCTATGTGTCAATGTACTTTGTAACACACACACACACATCTATATCTGTGTGTCAACGTACTTTGTAACACACACACACATCTATATCTGTGTGTCAACGTACTTTGTAACACACACACACATCATTATCTGTGTGTCAACGTACTTTGTAACACACACGCACACATATCTATCTCTGTGTCCACACACTGGAGATGCCTGACCGTGGTCAGAGCCAACTATAAACATGTGAGCCTTCGGACTCAGGTGAGAATTATGGGAAATCAGACCACAACTACACCACGTGACCTCGCATTCCAGTATTGGTGTATATAGACGAATTCATTTTAAAATCAACACAAAATGCTCAATCAAAGTTATATTATCCAACAAGTTATGTTTAACAATAAGGAATATCAATATTATGAATATTCACCAATAAATAACCATATACTCACAGAATTGAGTAAAATTGCAAAATATGCGTGCAGTGCTCTATAAAGCATCTGTAATTTCCAGTCCCCTTTTTGATCTAGGTCAGGGAATCCCCGGTCAGTTGTCTGGCCTAGTTATCTAGAATTGGCTGTGCCATGCCCCCGGGACACACGTTATCGGAGGACATGGCCTAAACAACCAACAAGCCCAGTCTGACAGTTTTCATGACATATGGCGACAACTCGAACAGATTATCTGGAGACAAACACATAAGTCACCTGATACACGCTGTGTTCAACCAGAGTCAACTATAAACGTATCTAGAGTTGGCTGTGGTTCAACTGACCAACAGTTGGATCAAAGTAATATGGTCGTTAGTCAAACTGTCCCTACCTTTAAGTCAACTCCTGTCGTTAGCATGATTTATTGAGAGTAATAGTGACAGTGTAACATGTTGATATTCTAGTAATAGTGACAGTGTAACATGTTGATATTCTAGTAATAGTGACAGTGTAACATGTTGATATTCTAGTAATAGTGACAGTGTAACATGTTGATATTCTAGTAATAGTGAATATATTATGATTGTGTTGTACTATGATTGTTTGTGCTACTTTATGATTGTGTTGTCTACTTTATGATTGTGTTGTGCTACTTTTATGATTGTGTTGTGCTACTCTTTTCAAAGTGAATTCACCTTAACCCCTCATCTAGTATGAGCCAGCTATGACCAATCAGATCGATCTCTCTCTCGCGATCACCCGCTGTTAATTCAGGCGTAAAGTCATGACGCCTGGTATTGCGCTTCTGACTGATTTTTGCTTGGGCCTATATTACCCTTTTACATGCATCTTTCAACCATAAGGACAGCCTCACAGACTTCCGAGGTACTTGAAGCTTAGATCCTTCAAGAGTGATCTTTGCAGGAGACCAAATGTCCTTGTAACTCTTTCTCGGACAGAGTTAGTTTTAGTGAGGGCATATCGGGTGCTTTCTCTAACGGCTTTCCTGCCTTTGGTGAGGTCGTTCCATACACAATGTGAGATACCACTCCTTAATGATCTTTGTGTGCCATACATTTAAGCTTAGATCTACACCAAGGAGCATTAGCTTACATGCGTTGACTGGGTGAGGTCGCTAAGATTAGGACCTGAATCGCCCTAGTGGTTACCGGGGCCCAAATTTGGGGTGTAAAGAATGGAACCGCTGTTACCTGCCATGCATATCGTAAGAGGCGACTAAGTAGGTTTGACTGAAATCGGATGCATGTGTCCTAAACGTGTAGAGGTCTATGCGTTTAGGGACCTACCAAACCAATGTGCCCCCATGAGGCCATTACCTTGTAGTGGTGGGGGGCTACGTGCCTCAAT
>JADZMA010001232.1:0-23249 GCA_020796225.1 Arion vulgaris
ACTAGAACTCATCTCACCTACACTGTGATCTCTGGAAAAATATCCAGAAGGCTTCACGAGGGAGCGAACCTTGTACCTTTTGCACGAGAGACAGGGGCACCTAACCTCTACGCCACAAAGGAAAAGAAAGTTCTAAGAAGAAGAAGAAAGAAGTTGATTCTGTTGATTAATTTGATGGGAAAAGCGGAGAGGGAGATAGAGGGGATGTTGAAGTACACATTGAACAGCCTGTGTTGTTTTCCTTCGGTACACCACATGTACACGACAACCAACCATACCACAGCTAACTCTAACTTGAAATATAAGTTTATTGTTGACCCGGAACATATCCACTTCAGTTTATTTATGTAACAGAAAATCAGCTGTCTTTATGTGACGTGGGAAGTGTGACGGATTTTGTGGAGGAGGGTTGTGGTAAGATGGTGGTGGGGGATATACGACCTAAAGCTGCATATACTACCGGAGCCGATGCAGTAATTGAAGGATAGTAGAATTGGATAGAGTGGGAATTTAGGATGGGAACATAGTTCTTGAGCAATGGATTCAAGATAGCAATGTATCTACGAATGGGATATGTGAGAAATGGAAAACAACAACGTAACTAGAACATGATGAAAAGGAAAAGTATGTGGGGAAACCAATGAAACGAAATCGTGTTATTTACACTAAAACGCTCCATATCGACCACTTGTTAAACAACTCTTTGTGATTTGTATGTGATCTGAGCATAAGAGTGATTGTACGTTGTGCCAGTTATGTCAGCTATACAAGTAATCCAATTTCTGCGATGCTTTTTATTCACAAAGGTTATTTCTATGGTCCCCTAATCATCTTGCTAAAAAATATGAGAAAAACATTGTGATTAAATCTTGCTAAAAATAAAATGAGAAAAACATTGTGATTAAATCTTGCTAAAAATAAAATGAGAAAAACATTGTGATTAAATCTTGCTAAAAATAAAATGAGAAAAACATTGTGACTAAATCTTGCTAAAAGTAAAATGAGAAAAACATTGTGACTAAATCTTGCTAAAAGAAGGAGAAAAACATTGTGACTAAATCTTGCTAAAAGTAAAATGAGAAAAACATTGTGACTAAATCTTGCTAAAGAAGAGGAGAAAAACATTGTGACTAAATCTTGCTAAAAGTAAAATGAGAAAAACATTGTGACTAAATCTTGCTAAAGAAGAAAAGAAAAACATTGGGACCAAATCTTGCTTATAGAAGAATAGTAGGGAAAACGGTGGGAATCAATCTTGATGAGAGATGAATACGCCCGAGTGGTTACCAGGGCCCAAATTTGGTGTGTAAAGAATAGAACCACTGTTACCTGCCACGCATGTCTAGAGAGGCGACAAGGAGGTTTGGCTGAAATCGGATGCATGTGTCCTAAGCGTGTAGAAGTCTATGCGTTTAGGGGCCTACCAAACCAATGTGCAACGTATACACGTTCTTGGCAAAGATCAAACATATCACAAAGAGTGATTAAAATTGGTCGTAAAGAACGAACGCAAGAAGAAGAGATGAATAGTGGGAAATAGAGGGACTAAATCTTGTTAAAAGTTAGTTAGTTTGTCCCTTTCGTGCCAAAGCCTGCACATAGGGCAGAGGTTTTAGATCTACATGTGATGCGGTTCTTTGCTAGCAGTTGGAAATCTTGTATGGTTTTACATCCCAATAGCTTATGGTACAATGTAGGTGAGATCGAGTTCCTAGTCTCAATGTAGGTGAGATCAGTTCCTAGTCTCAATGTAGGTGAGATCAGTTCCTGGTCTCAATGTAGGTGAGATCGAGTTCAGTGTAGGTGAGATTGAGTTCCTAGTCCTATCGGAGACGTACGATAAAACGTAGGTCCCGTGTTTAATTTGAGCACGTAAAAGAACCCTTTGGCAGTTCAAAATCGAAAAGAGCAGGCTGGAAAGGCGCTTCCCAGGCAAAATTCATTCGAAAAGATTAAAAATAACATTCCTACAAAAATATCTTCAAAATTACATCGGGGACCCTCATCGGTGCTACGGAGTTCGTGCACTGCAGCTGAGATCTTCCTGTGTAAGAAAAGATCGGAGCACACATGGTTACTCACCGAAGTACAATGATGATTTTCCTATCAAATCATTCAATCAATTAATCTTCTTCGAACGCTCCATATCGACCACCTGTTACGCCCGTGTGCTGCCGGGGGCTGGCAAGGGGTGCAAAGAATAGTAACACTGCAATCTACAAGGCATGTCGTAAGAGGTGACTGGGGTAGAGGCCTAGGAGGCTACCTAGTCAATAAATGTGTCTCAGAAATCGGATGTGCTAACCTACTTGTAGGCGCATGTCTGGCACAACGTACAATCACTTAGGCTCAGATCACATACATATCACAAAGAGTGGTTTAACAAGTGGTCGATATGGAACGTTTGAAGAAGAAGAAGGAGATTTGATAGTATAATTTTAGTTCAGTTAAATTATCTATGCTACCTGATACGAATACGTTCAAGGTAATCATATTTGCTGTGGAGACAAAGATTTTTTAGTACATTATGATTGAAACCAGGTCATGCATTTAATCCACGGCATAACGCCAGGACAACAGCGCTAACCCGGGAAATCTCGTTCAAACTGAGGCGCGTGGCAGGTCTTTATACAAGTGGTTGAAAAGTTGTCGCAACAGATGACGAGCGACAGGTTTCACGTCGCGTGTCTAGCCATTGTTATATTGATCTGATACGCCGCCTAGGCGGAGTCATTCTAGCGTGCCATCGCTAGGCAGGTGCGTATGGAGACCATTAGTGTTGAGGCACGCCAACTGTCACGTGATCCCCGCATGCCAGTATTGTTGTGTTAATTTGAAAATCAACACCACAACTTTTATTTGTTCATTTGCTTATTTCAATACAAAAATATACATTCATATATATAAACATGCAAATCAGTTGATTATTTATGGTTCTGTTTAGCATTTGTCAATTTCTCCATATCTAAATTTAAAACAACCAATCTTCCTGAAAAAAAAAAAAACTTAAAGTATATTACCTCATCATAATAAGACACCTCTATATAAAAAATACAGTAAATATAATCGTATTAAATATTATGGTCTACTTATCCCTTCTGCCAAGAAAATATGAAACAGAATGTTTCTGTCCAGAACCCTTGAATATGTCACTTTTATTTAAAATGTCTCCTTTTTGATCGAACCGCCTTGAATATCTCACTTTTCTTAGAATGTCTCTTTTTCGATTTAGTTACAATTGTCTCTCTATTTGGGTCAAAGTCAACTCCGTCAGGGCTGTCTTGTTGATAATACTAAGTTCTGGCGTGGTCAACAACTGTAGACTACCAAGCGTTGGTTAGTTTGAATGACGTCACCATCTGTAGACTACCTACTCTGTCCTCTGTATGAATGAGAATTGACACCTACACTGACTGTTCCTGGGTACCTCTCTGTCCCTCTGTCTCTATCCCAATCGCCTATCTAAAGTTTCTGCCAACTGTCCCTCTGCCAAGTGTGTGTGAAGATGATGTGTCAAGCTGTTCTGTCTCGAATCTACAATTTTGTATTCTATTTATCCACTGGAAATTTTTTCTTTGTTTCTAAATCAGTCCTTGTCCTTTTAGTAAAATTCTCACGGTCAAATCTGTTTAGTTGGCCTGAAAACCCAGCTTAATTTGACAACGTGACCGGACAATCACACAGACGTTCAAAGAATACAATTAACCTCTCTGGCTCCAGGAAAAAAACAGGGCATAAATTTAGCTAGTTAAGACAACGTCTCCTTGCTAACATCTCTGGTCTGTAATTATATGTTCCACAGCCCAGGTATATTGTTACCCTTTTTGTTAATTGAAAAATACGTCCTCGTTAAGCTTGGGACTGGGGAAAAACCTGGTGTCATATTCCCTGCTACAGATGTAGAACGAATGATGATGTAGAACGAATGATGATGTAGAACGAATGATGATGTAGAACGAATGATGATGAAGAACGAATGGTGATGTAGAACAAATGGTGATGTAGAACGAATGATGATGTAGAACGAATGATGATGTAGAACGAATGATGATGTAGAACGAATGATGATGAAGAACGAATGGTGATGTAGAACAAATGGTGATGTAGAACGAATGATGATGTGAAAACGAATGATGATGAGAACGAATGATGAAGAACGAATGGTGATGTAGAACAAATGGTGATGTAGAACGAATGATGACGTAGAACGAATGATGATGTGTAACGAATGATGACGTAGAACGAATGATGATAAAAGAACGAATGGTGATGAAGAAGAAAATATAACGAAAAATTATGTTTATATTAATGCAAAAACGCAGTGTCTACGTCTACGCAGAATGCTGGGTGTAACAAGAAGAGACCGGTTGAGAAATGAAGACATCAGGAAAAAGGGGGTACAACATCAGTACTAGACTTCATCAAGAACAACAAATTAAATGGTTCGGTCACGTAAGCAGATTACCATCAGACAATTGCACCCAAAGACATGCTGCTCCGATACAATGGGTACAAGCAAAGGCCGGCCACGCAAAAGATGGACCTCAGAGATAACAGAGGCGACGAAAGAGACTATCTCGAAGCGCAACTAGGGCCCGTTTTGAAATCTCTTCCTGACCTGACGCTGTGAGGCATACAGGATTCGAGAAGAAGAAGAAGAAGAAGACAAAAAAACAGTGAAAATTGAGTAATAAAAACGTATAATAATGTGACAAATTATCTAAAAGTATATTTTCTAACTTTTACAGCCCCTACTTTTTCAAGTAACTTTTACAGCCCTACATTTTCCAGTAACTTTTACAGCCCTACATTTTCCACTAACTTTTACAGCCCTACATTTTCAAGTACTTTTACACCCCTACATTTTCAAGTAATTTTTAAAGCCCTACTTTTTCCCAGTGCTTTACAGCCTACATTTTCCAGTAACTTTTACAGCCCTACATTTTCCAGTAACTTTTACAGCCCTACATTTTCCAGTACTTTTACAGCCTACTTTTTCCACTAACTTTTGAAACATAATTTTCCGACCGTAACTGCTCTCAGATCGACAGTCTCAATTGAGTACCAGGAAAAGCACTGGGAAGTAAAGGCGACCGGCATGATGTTGACCACATCACCCATCGTGGGGCCGACGGTCAATGAAAAACTACGAGTCTAACATCATTACCCAATATACCTTGAGATATTTGTTGTGAGCAAGAATGTTTGAGAACGGCAGTGGGGACACCGGGAAAAGATAGACTACAAAACAAGGACATCAGAAACATAATGTGCATAACTTCATACACCGAATACATTGAAAAACAACACATGCAGGGTCTCGGACATTTAATGAGAATAGAAACAACCACCAATGACAGCATACAATAAAAAAAGAGATCAAAAGGCCAAGATGAGAACGAGGTTGTTTTTTTTGCAAAAACCCCCAGAGGAAAAAGGTGAAGAATTTGATCAACAAAAAAAATGTACCTTTATTAAGAGTTTCCCAAAAAAACAAATAGACAAAACAAATTGAACCACTTACCTTAATTTCTTGACCCCCATCGCCTAGCCTAGCAATCAGAGCGTATTACAACACAACCAGCCAGCCATTCTAAGGACGCTGGATGCGCTAGGCAAAATGTCATAAAAATGGGGTAATGGTTGGGATCTGTGTTTGTCTATTTGTTTTAAGGAATCTTAATCTTACACTGTGTACTAGAGCCAAAGGGAAGCCCAAAGAAAAAAGATGGATAGACAATATCAAGACCACACTAAATAAACACGGATTGTATCCTGCTGTTGACTCAGGCTAACACAACAAGGGCAAATCATCTCGTCCTGGAAGGCAAATTAAAGTTCCCAACACTACGTTTAAACGGCAAGAGTGGACAACAACTTACATCCTCCATCTGGGAAAAGACAATAAACAATACCCCAATCTACCTGGTGGTATTACAAGGGTTTATTTACTTTTTCTTTCCTTGAAACATCAACATGTTTAGCTAAATCATTGTCCATGTACAAACTTGATAGATGTTTAAGTTGCTCTTGACAAGTTGGGTATGTTTATTGTTGCAATGTATTTAATGATTTGTCATTCTGCTGTATGATCTTTCAGCTGAAGAAACGGTAATTGGTATTGTACAAACCAGTTGAAGGGCGAGACAAATATGACAGATTCTCAGTAAGCTGGAACTCAGTCAACCGACACTCTCAAACGACACCATAAGAATCGAAAACGATACTGAAATAAAAAAATGTTAATATGGTAAAATTAAATTTAAATGAAAATTAAGTTTTAAACTTTGTGCTGTGTGCTTCCGCCTCACTTTTTTTTCATCTCCCCAATTCACCGGCCGGTTGGATCTATTGTTATTCACTTTTGTGTTTCTCACCCAAGCGAAGAAATATCTTACAGGTTCCATAAAGCGAAACACATATAGCTAAATGTTTACCTCAATCAGAAAATATAAATGTGCAAGAGACAAAAAAAACGAAGAGAATTTCATAACAAAATAAACAAAGAATCATTGTTCATTTTCAATTGGACATCTTATCCGATTCAAAGTTCGTCATGCATTCTATTCGTTCTTTTGTAGCAGGTTTAACTGGTAATGGTGCCCAAGATAGTTCACGATCGGTCGCTTGATATGCTGCGGTATTGAAGTTTTAAGATGTCTGAACTTATCAATCCATCTTTTCTTAGTCTGTCCTGCATCTTGCGATTCCTTTTTTCAGGTTGTGGCTCTTGCAATTGGTGTATTCTGGTTCATTCTTATCAAGTAGCAAAACCATTTGAGTCTGTTTTTCAATGAATCTAACAACAGTTGTTGTTCCGACTGTTCTAATCTCCTCATTTCTTATATGGTCTCTTCTTGTTTTATTTAAAGTTCTTTATTGTTATGGTATTCGAAAGTTTATTGACGTCCATTTAACTATTATGCAAACTGGATTCAAAATATAAGGTTTTATAATACTGTAAAACTGTTATTTTACATAAGTTAGAAAATTTTATTAGCTTTTATTTACTGTATTTCACTTTTAATATAGATTCAATAAAAAAACGTATAGTACATTATTGGGTATTGTATTAGTTAGGTCTCTTTTAATTAGTACCTTTCAACAAAAAATAAAAAAAACTATATTTGATTAATTGATTAATATGACTATCATCGTTGCACTTTCTGTGAGTAACCATGTGCGCTCTGATATCTTTCTTAAACAAGAAGATCTCAGCGGCAGTGCGCGAACTACGTAACACCGGCGAGGGTACCAGAAGTAATTTAGAATATGTTGAAATTATTTTGTAGGAATTGTTTTTTAAAGTCTTTCTAATGGATGTCTAATGAAAACTCTGCTTGCTCTTCTTCAAACGCTGCATATCGATCATTTGTTGGACTTTGTGATTTGTATGCGATCTAAACAATAGTACGTTGCCAGTTATGCGCCAACACGTTCGTTTTCTGCGACGTTTTTTTTTCTAGTCTAGCTTCCTAAGCCCCTACCTAAGTCGCTTCTTACAACATACCTTGTAGGTAACAGTGGTACTATTCATTGTTTTCCATGCGGGTCCCGGCAACACACGGGCTTCTATTGAAACGTTCGTGGCCATGTCTACACACAATTGATAAACCGAACTACAAAGGAGGTGCATTCAAATATATGTTTTTGTAATACTGCGTTACTTTACGTACGCGTGTCTTTCAATCAATCAAGTGCCATGCCTGCCGGCGTAGGCGATCATGTCTCTCCACAACTCTCTTTGCTTGGTGCATGTAATCCGTTCTGACGTCGATATTTTGTCGAACCATGATGTCAGGCCATCAACATCTTCTCCCTCTTCTTCCACGATCTCTCCTTCCCTGAATTTTACCTGTAGTCACCAAATGTTCTAAATCTTCTCTTCGCATTATATGCCCGAAAAATACCCCATTTTGTCGCTTGTCTTTATCCGCGTTTAATATCGATTCCATACAGAGTTGATTATATAGTATGAAGTATTGTGTGCTGAAAGAGGCAAACAATATCGGACTCAATTCCATGGAGGATATTGAGCAGGTTGCCCAAAGGACAGACCGGTATGGAGAAATTACTTGAGGCCCTATGTTACGTATACGGTACAAAGGAATATAACATATATACATATATATATATATATATATATATATATATATATATATATATATGTGTGTGTGTGTGTGTGATATATATATGTGTGTGTGTGTGTATATATATATGTAGAAGGATATGCTATATGGACAGTGAATGTCATGACAACACGGAAGAAAGACAAGGGGACAATGAAATGAAAAATTGCACAAAGACTGCACATAGTAGTAGAAATGTTAGGAAAGTTGCACACCAAAGACTGCACATAGTAGTAGAAATGTTAGGAAGTTGCACACCAAGACTGCACATAGTAGTAGAAATGTTGGGAAAAGGGTTGAAACCCCAAGACTGCACATAGTAGTAGAAATTTAGGAAAGTTGCACCCCAAAAGACTGCACATAGTAGTAGAAATGTTAGGAAAGTTGCACCAAAGACTGACATAGTAGTTAAGAAATGTTGGAAAATTGCACACCAAAGACTGCACATAGTAGTGAAATGTTAGGAAAGTTGCAACCAAAGACTGCACATAGTAGTAGAAATGTTAGGAAAGACAAACGTAAGTACGACTTACGTTGACGACAGAATCGCTAGGTGATTCATGAAAAACAATGGACCGAGATGACGTGCATGTCAATAGCAGTCAGAATTGAGATATTATTACATCTTGACGTTGTAGGATAGAGAGGCATGAGTAACATAAACCTATCTTATAAAGACTATGGAAATATACCATGAATAACAGAGCAATAAATACAAATCGCACTGGATAGATCAGGGGTTGTGTTATGTACGTTTTATTACGAATGGCGAATATTGTCATCGGGGTTGGTTGTTGATCAGAAATGGTTCATCTTCTTACCCACCATACTATAAATTTCAATATTACCACAGGATCGTAAGAGGTAATTAATAACAACAACATAACAACAACCTCCCTCCTCCTCTCTCTCGGAAACAACAACAACATAAGCCATATGCCTCTATATGACTCATTATAATAGTACTACCCAAAAAAGAACGAAGCCCTACAACATATATATATATATGGGTCATTGTATTAGTTAGGACACCTTTAATAGTAACTTTCAAACAAGTAAAACAATATTTATTCTCATGCAACTAAAAACTACACTTTATTCAACATCTAACAAACTCCCCATGTACGTCAGTCAAGTGGGGAATGAACAATATTAGTAAAAGGATAAGGGATTTTAAGAATCCAAGGAATCACCGAGAAAATAAACATTTAGATAAACAGACAGTAAACAAATCTACTCTATAAAAAAAGCTCGTCTTCACGATTAAGCAATGGGAGCCGTTAGAAATAACGATTTTTTGGTTCGAATGCTGTGTTTGATAAATTTGTTTTTTGCCGGGCGTTTAATATTTGTTTTACTATATATTTATTTATCTATCATGTATTAGCAACTACACCTTATAGTTTGGGGGTTCTCAATGGCGAAGTGGTTAAGTCGTTGTTTGTGGATAGTTTGGGGTTCTCAGTGGCAAATGGTTAAGTCGTTGTTTGTGGATGTTTGGGGGTTCTCAATGGCAGAAGTGGTTAAGTCGTTGTTTGTGGATAGGTTGGGGGTTCTCAATGGCGAAGTGGTTAAGTCGTTGTTTGTGGATAGTTTGGGTTCTCAGTGGCGAAGTGGTTGTCGTTGTTTGTGGATAGTTTGGGGGTTCTCAATGGCGAAGTGGTTAAGTCGTTGTTTGTGGATAGTTTGGGGTTCTCAGTGGCGAAGTGGTTAAGTCTTTGTTTGTGGATAGTTTGGGGGTTCTCAGTGGCGAAGTGGTTAAGTCGTTGTTTGTGGATAGTTTGGGGTTCTCAATGGCGAAGTGGTTAAGTCGTTGTTTGTGGATAGTTTGGGGTTCTCAGTGGCGAAGTGGTTAAGTCGTTGTTTGTGGATAGTTTGGGGGGTTCTCAGTGGCGAAGTGGTTAAGTCGTTGTTTGTGGATAGTTTTGGGGTTCTCAGTGGCGAAGTGGTTAAGTCGTTGTTTGTGGATAGTTTGGGGGGTTCTCAGTGGCGAAGTGGTTAAGTCGTTGTTTGTGGATAGTTTGGGGGTTCTCAGTGGCGGGAAATCGTTAAGTCGTTGTTTGTGGATGGTTTGGGGGTTCTCAGTGGCGAATGGTTAAGTCGTTGTTTGTGGATAGTTTGGGGTTTCTCAATGGCGAAATGGTTAAGTCGTTGTTTGTGGATGGTTGGGGGTTCTCGTTTGGGGAAGTGGTTAAGTCGTTGTTTGTGGATAGTTTGGGGGGTTTTCGGGGGAAGTGGTTAAGTCGTTGTTTGTGGATAGTTTGGGGGTTCTCAATGGCGAAGTGGTTAAGTCATTGTTTGTGGATAGTTTGGGGTTCTCAGTGGCGAAGTGGTTAAGTCATTGTTTGTGGATAGTTTGGGGTTCTCTGTGGCGAAGTGGTTAAGTCATTGTTTGTGGATAGTTTGGGGTTCTCAGTGGCGAAGTGGTTAAGTCATTGTTTGTGGATAGTTTGGGGTTCTCAGTGGCGAAGTGGTTAAGTCGTTGTTTGTGGATAGTTCGGGGTTCTCAATGGGGAAGTGGTTAAGTCATTGTTTGTGGATAGTTTGGGGTTCTCAGTGGCGAAGTGGTTAAGTCGTTGTTTGTGGATAGTTTGGGGTTCTCAGTGGCGAAGTGGTTAAGTCATTGTTTGTGGATAGTTTGGGGTTCTCAGTGGCGAAGTGGTTAAGTCGTTGTTTGTGGATAGTTTGGGGTTCTCAATGGCGAAGTGGTTAAGTCATTGTTTGTGGATAGTTTGGGGTTCTCAGTGGCGAAGTGGTTAAGTCATTGTTTGTGGATAGTTTGGGGTTCTCAGTGGCGAAGTGGTTAAGTCATTGTTTGTGGATAGTTTGGGGGGTTCTCAGTGGCGAAGTGGTTAAGTCATTGTTTGTGGATATTTGGGGGTTTTCAGTGGCAAATGGTTAAGTCATTGTTTGTGGATAGTTTGGGGTTCTCAGTGGCGAAGTGGTTAAGTCATTGTTTGTGGATAGTTTGGGGGTTTTCGGGGGCGAAGTGGTTAAGTCATTGTTGTTTTTGGATAGTTTGGGGTTCTCAGTGGCAAATGGTTAAGTCGTTGTTTGTGGATAGTTTGGGGTTCTCAGTGGCGAAGTGGTTAAGTAATTGTTTGTGGATAGTTTGGGGGTTCTCAATGGCGAAGTGGTTAAGTCGTTGTTTGTGGATAGTTTGGGGTTCTCAGTGGCGAAAATGGTTAAGTCGTTGTTTGTGGATAGTTTGGGGTTCTCAGTGGCGAAGTGGTTAAGTCATTGTTTGTGGATAGTTTGGGGGTTCTCAGTGGCGAAGTGGTTAAGTCATTGTTTGTGGATAGTTTGGGGGTTCTCAGTGGCGAAGTGGTCAAGTCATTGTTTGTGGATGGTTTTGGGGGTTTTCAGTGGCGGGAAATGGTTAAGTCATTGTGTGTGGATAGTTTGGGGGTTCTCAGTGGCGAAGTGGTTAAGTCATTGTTTGTGGATAGTTTGGGGTTCTCAGTGGCTAAGTGGTTAAGTCATTGTTTGTGGATAGTTTGGGGGGTTCTCAATGGCGAAGTGGTTAAGTCGTTGTTTTTAGGTTCGAATACGGACCGAGATACATGAAAAAAAATTTTTTCACTAGATCACTAGGATTTGTTATTGTTGCTGGAGCTCGGGTTCGCAATTATCTCGGCAGATGGCATGCCATCTCTACCGACAGGGGGGGACCATATGGAAACCCGTTCAATAAAGTAAATCCTTCGCCTTTGAACCTTGGCTATAATTTTCTGTTCAAATTGCCTTTTAACTTGTTACATAATATAACCTTTATTTAGCATGTTGTGATTTTTAAAAAATGAATTCGTCTTTATACAACAATACTGGAATGCGAGGTCACGTGACGATTGGGTCTGATTTCCTGAACTTTTAGTGTTATCGGACTCTATGATACTAACAGATCACTGGACTCTACGAAAGGATTGAATTCCTATATTTGCCCGCGTGCCCAGCGTGTTCTGGCGCGTTAGACTGTGGGGGACTATCCCTCTGTGTGTCGGTTTTAATTCCGTGGGCAGGCAGAAAAAGCCACAGATTCCCCAGATTCACGGTGTTTGTGGCACCGAACCGAAGGTTACGATGTCCATGGCACCGAGCCGAAGAGCTGAAAGCTCAAGTGCTTCTGGATCGGAAAAAAAAAAAAAATTTCCCATATTTCATCTTTTTTCCTACATGCTTTGATATAACCAAAACAAGGTTTGTCCTTAGCTTGAAAGGGTGTGCATCGGCTTAAACATGATTTATTCCTCCACTAACAACACTAAGGTCTAACAGTGACCAAATTATGACTTGAAATAAATGTTTTCTTTATAGCATACATCAAGCTCAAGGATAATGTTAACCATGGGCGTCCATACGTTGATGCGAGAGGGGGGCGGGGGGTGTAGGGCGCCAGTGCCTCCTATCCTGAAATGACATTTTCTTTTTAAATACATAAAACAACTCTAGACGAATCTGTTTCTCTCCATTTCCACGCAGTAAACTACCAAAAATAAAGCAAGTCTCCTACGAACGATTTTCTGGCCAACACTATGTTACCAGTGTCAAACATGGCCAATAACAGTAGCTAATGAACGGAAAATTATAACGACAGAGATGAGGTGTCTTAGAAGCGCTGCAGGTGTGACAATAAGAGACAAAATTAGAAATGAAGAAATCAGAAGACTGGATGTGAAACCCGTCATGCAATTTATAAAAGAACAACAGATTAAATGGTTTGGACACCAGACAAGAATGCCCTGGTATCACCGACCACAGATAGCCACACATAAAAAGTATAATGAGTACAAAGTAAGAGTAAGACCACGCAAAAGATGGAGCGACGGCAACAAAAACAGCCTTACGAAAATGAATATCAGCTTACAAAGTGCCTTAAAACAAGCAAATACAAGATCACTACGTCCTCCCCCCCCCGCCCATCAACACTTCTATAAAGAGGTAAATGGTGGAAGAGAAGAAGAAACTAGCAACTAATATTTGTTTACTGGTTATTCCATCTCCTATGATAATTGATGAGGACGCCCATGATATAAACTTGAGTTTTATTTTCTCAGAGTTTAGTTTTATTTCTGTTTTATAATATACACAGTGTAGTATATCATTCACAATGTGCGTATTTCATACGCGTTTGCCTATCGACTCGGGCACAATAAAATTCAATCACATGACGTTCCACGCTATGAAAGTATTTGACTCTCCTTCTGCCACTAAGGCCTAGAAATGTAAAGTTACAATCATCTCACACACTAAACTCTGAAAATGCTACGGGAAATTATATTTATTAGTATATTATTTATATTGATCAAATTAAAAACGGTTTATCCCTTTCACTACGTAATTTTGTCTTATCCCAAGACACATTTGTATTGTAATGTATATTTCTTCTTCTTCTTCCTTGCGTTCGTTCTTTACGACCAATTTTAATCACTCTTTGTGATATGTTTGATCTTTGCCAAGAACGTGTATACGTTGCCCAATTGATTTGGTAAGCCCCTAAACACATAGACTTCTGCACGTTTAGGACATGTTCATCCGAATTCAGCCAAACCTCCTTAGTCGCCTCTTACGACATGTGTGGCAGGTAACAGTGGTTCTATTCTTTACCGCCAAATTTGGGCCACAGTAACCACTCGGGCGGTAATGTATACTGATTTAGACAGTCAATATGGATTACATCATCATTAAAATTACCAAGAGCCCACAGAAGGGCGACAAAAATTAACATATTTCTTTGTTATTTCAACAACATATCTATGTTATATTTTGTGTTCGCTCGTGTGTTGCTGGGGCTCGCAAAGAAGCAAATAATAATCCACTGTGATCTAAAGGCATGTCGTAATAGGCGACTGAGATAGAGGCGGGGACGCTACCAAGTAAATAAAAAACGTCGCAGAGATTGGATATGCTAGCCTACTTGTAGGCGCATCTTTTGGGACAACGTCAATCGCTCTTTGGTTCCCGATCACACACATCACAAGTCGTTAACAAGTGGTCGATATGGAACGTTCGAAGAAGCAGAAGATATTTTTTTTCAGAACATGATATACTTATGTTGGGGAGTGGTTGTTAATTAAGTTATTTCAAGCGATGACGTCGGGCATGATCTAAAAAGGGTTTTTAAGACACTTGTGTACAGAAAATGAGCTGGTGACAGTGTCAGGATGTGTACAGAAAAAATCTGAGTGGTGTCTAAAAATAGCGATAACAAAGAAGACAGAAATGATTATATTTGTCATTTTTATGCGTATACTACTGTATAAACTGTGCAAGCAGCCCTTGGTTGTCCCGGGTATCTGGAATATCAGGAAATGAGAACAAACCGACTAAGGAAAGTACTGTAGAAGAGCAATCGGGGATAGGGCCTAATTCAAAAGCCAAACGAAAGGATGATTACATCAATTAGAAAGTCAACAGTATCAACACAAGACAACTACTATAATATGAGCAAATTGAAACAAGTTGTCATTCTGCGCATCAGAAAGGGACACAATCTACTACGCAAGCCACATGTATACAAAATTCAAGATTGATGATTCAACCATCCGTACATGTAGACAGGCACATCAGACTGCAGAACACATACTTCAAGACTGCCTGAATATGATACACTGATGCAAACCCACTGACATAGTGAAGCAACACTGGACAGAAAACTACACAGATCTCTGTGGAGCTACAAAAGACAGTGAAGTTTATACAAAAGACAAACATTGAATATAAAAACCCGGCGCAATGAAGCCAATCTTGTTTGTTTGTTTGTTTAGTAGGGATTAAAGCCTCTTAGCCGAGGCACGCCGCTTTCAACCTAAGGCGAACCTTTTATTGGTTATATCAGAGCGTGTAGCCAACAAACATGAAAAATAAGAATTAACTCCTTTCGAATAAGAATCCAAGTTAAGCAATCCTTCGGCTTTAGTCCCATTTTATACGCTTTTTACGGGTCGCTGCAATGGGATTCGCTACGTTAATACATTTTCGTAAAACAATATGAAACAATTACATTAAAAACACACATAGTAAATCATGTAACACGATCGTTTTTAATTCGTCCAGAGTCACATTGAGTGTTTCAATGTTTCTAAACGCAGTCTATTAATAGGGATGATTTTTATAGCCCTCTGTGTGTACGGGTTCAATTCCGTGGGCAGGCAGAAAAGCCACAGATTCCCTAGATTCACGGTGTTCGTGGCACCGAACCGAAGGGTTACGATGTCCATGGCACGAGCCGAAGAGCTGAAAAGCTCAAGTGCTTCTGGATCGGAAAAAAAAAAATAGGGATGATTAGGAGACATTTGGTCTTTCTTATATCTTAATGCGGCAACAATAATGATAACTGATCAAACAAACATGGTCATTGTGTCATTCGTATATATCGGTTCCTTCCCGTCAATAATGGCTGACTCATTCCGGTTCTGGGAAATCTTTTGGGAGTTTGTCCTCTAAACAGTTGCATTCCTTGTTGACGAGACCAGTCTTGCCGGGTTTGTCTTGAGTCATCCTACTCTAGGTGACTTTAGCTTTCTGTCGCTACTCTTATTTGTTCAATAGCTGGGTTATGGGTTGGTTGCAGCCAGAACATTTACCCACAGCCAACTCTAGATAACTAGGCCAGACAACTGACTGGAGGTTCCATGACCTAGATCAGAAAAGGGGCCGGAAAATATAGATGTTTTTTATAGAACGCTGCAAGCTTTTAGCAATTTTACTCATTCTTTGAATCTATGGTTATTTAGTGAGCGTCTGTAGCTCCAGCGGTAGTGAGCTCGATCACGAACCCAAGCGTACCTGGTTCAAACCCCACGGTGGGCAAGTTTGGAAGCAAATTCGTTTCAGTGGGATTTTTACAAAAGGTAAAATAGACCTCACCGTTCAGAAAGCAATGGCAAACTACTGAACGTATAAGTGGTGCCTAGAAAATCAATGACTAGTTTACTGTGGTTGATGGCTACGTCCTTTAGGATATGCCACGATTTTCATTTCATGGTTATTTATTGGTGAAAAATATTTATAATATTGATATTTCTTATTGTTAAACTTAACTTGTTGCATAATATAACTTCTATTTAGCATTTATGATGATTTTAAAATGAATTCGTCTATATACACCAATACTGGAATGCGAGGTCACGTGGTGTAGTTGTGGTCTGATTTCCATAATTCTTACCCGAGTCCGAAGGCCCATAAGTTTATAGTTGGCTCTGATTTACCAGTCAGTGAATTCTGCGCTGTCACCTTAATGATACTTCATCCTGCTCCCCGACCGTTCGTCTGACCTTGTCTTAGTCCATGACCTTCGATAACAATTAGCGCAAATGTCGGTTAGACCTGCCAGGAATTATATTCTCGCCCACATAGCCTTCTTTCTTCTTCTTTGCGTTCGTTCTTTACGACCAATTTTAATCACTCTTTGTGATATGTTTGATCTTTGCCAAGAACGTGTATACGTTGCACATTGGTTTGGTAGGCCCCTAAACGCATAGACTTCTACACGTTTAGGACATGTGCATCCGATTTCAGCCAAACCTCCTTAGTCGCCTCTTACGACATGCTTGGCAGGTAACAGTGGTTCTATTCTTTACACCCCAAATTTGGGCCCGGTAACCACTCGGGCGACCACATAGCCTGAAGGATCATATAAAGACACACAAGCCCTCTAGCCACGATAAGGGGGCTAATGTGAGGAGTAAAACAAACAAAACAAAGGATATTTTTAGAAACCGGGAAAAAAAATTAGAAAATGTAATTAGTTTTGTATACCTCGCTTCACTGGTTACAGGATATGGAAATAAATGGCATGACGAAAAATTAAACAACTAAAACAACACGGACAAAGCTGACAGAAAAACAAAGATCAGAATACTCAGAGCATGAATATTCCCATTGGCAACGTATGGGTATGAAGCATGGACATTTAACAAGGCAGTGGAAAAATATATAAATGCTTTTGAATATAACTGTTACAGGCGAGTCCTCCGTATATTATGGACAGAGAAGAGAACAAATAGATCTATCCAGAAAGACAGAAAAATCAAAGAAAGCTGGCTGCTGCTACAAATAAGAAAGACAAAGTTGTATCTTCTTCTTCTTCTTTGCGTTCGTTCTTTACGATCAATTTGAATCACTCTTTGTGATATGTTTGATCTTTGCCAAGAACGTGTATACGTTGCACATTGGTTTGTAGGCCCATAAACGTATAGAATTATACACGTTTAGGACATGTGCATCCGATTTCAGCTAAACCTCCTTAGTCGCCTCTTACGACATGCGTGGCAGGTAACAGTGGTTCTATTCTTTACACCCCAAATTTGGGCCACGGTAACCATTCGGGCGACAATGTTGTATTATTTTGGAGATATAAAATGAGACAAAGTGATGGAGAAAACTATTATGGAAGTAAGCATTCATACAAATAGGAGAAGAGGAAGACAACGGAGAATATGGATTCAGGATGTAACTGTATGATTTAAGAATGACGGCAGCAGAGGTGACATCTTACACGCCCGTGTGGTGCCGGGGCCACAGGAAGCAAAGAATAGTACCACTTCTACCTACAATGTATGTTGTAAGAGGCGACTGATGTAAGACCTAGGAAAGCTACCCTTGTAAATAAAAAGCGTCGCAGAAATCGGATATGATGGAATAGTTGTAGACGCATAACTGGCACAACGTACAATCACTTTTAGGCTCAAATCACATACAAATCACACAGAGTGGTTAGCAAGTGGTCGTTATGGAGCATTTGAAGAAGAAGAAGAAGAAGAAGGGAAAAACAGACATCTTGCCTACGAAAGAATGAAATTCCGAAGGACTATGGAAATATGTACATAAAACGTTATAGGAGAACGTTTAGTTGAGTCGTCAGATCATCGTCACTGCTCATCGAAACAATTAGCCCATAAGTACTCGATCTCTTCCTCAGTATGTCTCTCAACCTTGAAGCAACTGACGACATCGGTTCTTTGTTAGTTTACTATTCTTCTTTGGCTACCAGCATAATGTTCTTGTCTAACTAAACTACATTTGACTTGGAATTCTTTATTTCTGGTTAGTGTTGTAGATTCACCACTTTTACTTGAATCATGTACGTGTCCTCTCTTCCTTAGGGAATTTATAATATTAGTCTGGTCCATTGTTTGCCCACTTTTTACAGCCGCTATACCTGCAAGATTATCGGGTCTTACACCTGCATGATCTGGCATGAAAATAATTTTATCAGCCTAGACCTCCTCAGTGACTCTAACTATTGTCTCCGAGCCCAGTCTGTTTCAATCTTCCTGAGCATACTCATTGAGTCAATGTTAAATATGTCAGCATTAAAGGAAAGGTGCCGACAATATTCGGTAGAATATTTGAAATTCGGTTTTGTATCTTCGGCCTTAAATTAAATATTACCAATGTGGTTACCAAGAAACAAACAGTTACCAAGCAAATATTCATAATATTGATATTTCTTATAGTTAAACTTAACTTGTTGCATAATATTGATATTTCTTATAGTTAAACTTAACTTGTTGCATAATATTGATATTTCTTATAGTTAAACTTAACTTGTTGCATAATATTGATATTTCTTATAGTTAAACTTAACTTGTTGCATAATATTGATATTTCTTATTGTTAAACTTAACTTGTTGCATGATATAACTGCGATTTAGCATTTTGTGTTGATTTTAAAATGAATTCGTCAATATACACCAATACTGGAATGCGATTTCACATACCTGGGGAGCATTTTTTCAGCAAATGGAAGAATAACTAATGAAATTCAACACAGATGCAACAAAGCAAATCAAATGATAGGGCAAATGGCGCCAATTTTAAGATGCAAACCGTGGCCAACGTTACAAACTGGCCTCAGCGCGGACGGCAATATTGCCATGTGACGTCACATGCTGAGGCGGTGTATTCTCACAGACTAACTATTGACTGTTACTATTGGGAAACGCTGATCTAGACAATACATCTTGCAGATGTTAGAAACTTGTTGTTGGATGCATGTGTGTGTTATAGAAGATGTTTTCTGATGAATAGCTATAGTTGTTGCTCTCACATACTATTTTAGTTTAATTTTATACAGAATACTTAGATTAATTTTAAATATGATAACTATTGTACTTACATCAGCTTATGGTAGTCTCTCTTCAGTTATCCATGAATAAGTAAGCTACATGTTTGCACAACACCACATCTTGATTAGCACATAAACTAACATCACTTATCAATAATCCATGAATTAGTCAGTCACAAGTTTGCACATCACCACAGCTTGATTAGCACAGAAACTAAACAGTATTACATAAATATATTTATCTACTACTGAATTTTGCTACTTTCCTTTTTGTGAAGAAGCAGTTTGCTGAACATTGCATTGATCATTCCTTATTTTTCTATAATTGTTGAGGAAAATGTTAGCAAATGTTGGAACCATGGACAATAAAGTTTTTCTTTTTGAGCTCCGCAGACACATGCAGTACTGTCTAATGAGAATTTTAAGTAGCTAGCAGTTACAATTTGTATGACAATCTCCTTCTGGTTTGTCGTGGCCAAAAACTTATCTTCATATTCAGATGATATCAGCTTTTGAACAACTAGATATGATATGAAGCAGAGAACAGTGAGGTCTTGTGATGGGTACTTCAGTCCACCCTTATCTATTAAATGTGTGTAGTCTAACCAGGACAGATCAGGTTCAATTTCTGCTGTAATGCCCTTAGTTTGCTGAATAAGTAGGCAACATGAAGGGCACTTTAATCTTCTACACAGTCTGTAGGCAGCAAATCCACTGATGTAGACAAGTACATCCACAGTTCCGTCAGGCACTAGGATTTCAGAATTTTCTACATTCACTTCAAACCATGGGTCTCCTTGCTTGGCAGCACTTGTCTCCATCTCATTGCCTGTACTGAACACTGCTAATAAGTCACGAATTGGAATATCACCACATCTCGAGGAGCACATACACAAAACAGAATAAATCCTTAGTTTTTTTTCAGTTTCCAAAATTTGCTGCACAGAAACAAGGTAGTTTGCTCCTGAAAGTTGCCTGTACTCACTGAATCTGGCCTCAAGATTGTCCGTTTGTAGTTTTCCTAACAAGATGTACTCTATGTTCATGATGTTTGTGAATGCATATTTAGTTAAATCTATCATTGCCTTCAATGTGTGAATCAAAGCATGGAATGTTTCCCTGGTGAGCTTCCCCTTCTCTTACTGGTAGATTATGCCATGCTTCCACCCATTTGCATAGCTGTTCCAAATTCAACAAATTAGTTTTATCAGTAGCTGTTATAGGCATGGCAAATGGGTTTCGAAGCTTTGTTCCAATAAATTTATTTTTAACATTTATAATGTTCCACCACTGTAGTATTGTATTAATAAAAGTTGCAGTACTATCCTCCTGATCACTGAGCCGTAGAGCTGCAACATTATACTCGTTGAACACAGCAAGGGCTAGAGATACCTTCTGTCTATCAAAACTAGATGGAAACAGTGCTTTGTGAGTAATCGTAGGTGCTAATTTGGTAATGTTGTTACATTCTTTATTATACAAAATTTTCAAGCTGGACATCTTTGCTCTCATGAGTTCCTCTGATTGTGATACAGGATAACAAGGTAAAACAAAAGTTTGCTCCGTGTCCTTCTGGTTGATCCAGTTGTGCCATATGCATTTCAATATATGTACTGAATCATGAAGCAAAAAGATTGGTGTTCCAGAATACACTGAATTCTCAAAAGTGTATGCATTCTGTGAACTTCCTGCAAGTTGTTTGTACACTTTTCTGTTTACTGCATTGTTATCCGCAATAACAGCCAGGACTTTAAAACCAACGGACTGCACTGTCTGTATAGTCTGAATCAAATTTCCTTGCAAGTCATCTGATGTCATCTTCTTCATTGGAATTAGTCCAACCACTTCAGTGTAATTGCCAAATATTGAAGAAATAAAAAAATGCCTGCACAGTGGTAGCACTTTCGACTGCATTTGATGCTGTGCCAATCAATTTTCCTCCAGTATAATTTAGTGCAGCTTTGACATAAATTTCATCCATCTGAATGGCTACAATTTGGTCAGTTGCAGAAAGTTTGCTGCTCTTGATCTGTAAATAATATTTACTGATGTCAGAATCTACAGACTTTGTCAATGGCATAATTAAATTTCTGAGTGTGCCATGATGGGGAAGACACAGATAATTTGATCTTCTTAGAAATCTGTAGCATACTGGGGATTTTATATATGTCATGAATGCAAAACAGTGGGTGTTACTGCTGTACCGTTTTCTGTTATCTGGAGTTCTGACCAGCTGCAACTGTTCAGCGAGGAATTGAAGTGTTTTCTCTGGCACAACACTAGTGCTTGTGGTGGTGGATGATAAACTAATTGCTTCAACCAGATTAGCATGTGCCTTTGTCATGTAATAGTCAACAGTTCGATCTTCTTCTAAATCTTTATATAAACAATAGGACAAGAGATTCTCAACATGAGACCATCTCTCAATTTTTCCACTACTTGACAGCTAGTTAAAGGAACTTTTTTCTATGGAAACTCCCTTCAGGTGAACAGTAAAGGACATGTCCTGGTCTATTTTAATACTTAGTCCTATAGCTGGTGCTTCCATGGTTTCAACAATTACAGTGTACAATAGAACATATTCCTTGTCTTTACAAATCTGCAGAAACTTTGCATTTAAATTATCTTGTAACCTTGCTTCATAATTGTCCTGAAAAACTTTAAAATCACTGATCAGATCTGACGCCAGCCAATCTTCAACATCTTTATTATATCTTTCTTGTACTGCTGTAGCTCGTGCTTGTGGATTCTTACGAAGAACGACAGGCGCTTTTGACATATAAGATGGAAGGTTAGGAAACACAGTGGGAACAGCATCAGGTTTTAAAACTACACAACGCCTGTCAATAATGTGTTCTACATCATTTGCATCTGTATATTTATCTGAACGTACTAAATCTTCTTCTCTAAAATGTTTGATACAAACAACACTATGTTTCGTGGGAAGCCAATCTTGACGTGGAATATTTTTGATCCATTTGTCCCGAATTTCCTGACGATTTTCATTTGGAACCTTGAATGCTTTAACATAATCTCCCTCATAATTAGATCTACAATTTGGTACACAACACTTTCTAGGCATCGTTATTTTGTTGTTATGTTTATTAAAGAAGGTAATTGTTAAATTATACACATATAATTATAATCGTAATTTGATCTACATTTTGGTACACATTACTTACTAGCTAGGTATCGTTATTTTATTGTTATGTTTTATTGTTTACAACACTGACACCAGCTGTTAGGTTTACTGAAGAAGGTACTTGTTAAATTAACTTATATTATACATATAATTACAATCGTAATTTGGTCTACATTTTGGTACACAGCACTTACTATGCATCATTATTTTGTTGTTATGTTTACTGAAGAAGTTCGTTTGAGTCCGTATGTTTACTAAAATGTCCATATGTTTACTAAACACGTTTGAATAATCCACCTCACCCTTCATCTTGACAAATAGAGCATTTAGGCCAGTTTGTAACGTTGGCCACGTGCAAACACGTCACCATGAACACAAAAGAGCAATGTTCAACACAATCTTTCTCCCCACATTATGTTACCAGTGCCAAACCTGGACGCTGACAACAAACGATAGAAGAAAACTAGTCACAACAGAGATGAAGTGTCTACGCAGAATGCTGGGTTAACAAGAAGAGACCGGTTGAGAAATGAAGACATCAGGAAAAAAGTGGTACAACATCAGTACTAGACTTCATCAAGAAACAACAAATTAAATGGTTCGGCCACGTTAGCAGATTACCATCAGACAGTGCACCTCAAAGAGCAATGCTGCTCCGATACAATGGGTACAAAGAAAAGGCCGGCCACGCAAAAGAAGGACCTCAGAGATAACAGAAGCGACGAAAGAGACCATCTACGAAGCGCATACTAGGGCCTGTTTTAGAAATCTCTTCCTGACCTGACGCTGTGAGGCATAGAGGATTCGAGAAAGAAGAAGAAGAAGAAGAAGAAGAAGGAATGCGAGGTCACGTGGTGTAGTTGTATGATTTCTCATAATTCTTCATGAGTCCGAAGGCCCATAAGGAATT
>JADZMA010001233.1:0-23241 GCA_020796225.1 Arion vulgaris
TTTTTTAAATTACTTTCGAATGCCATTGTTTTCGAACGGGGGGTGTCACGCCCTTTTGTAAAACCCACGCGAAACAATTTGCAACCAAACTGTCCGAAAGCGTGATTCGAACTCAGAACGTCGGGGTTAATAGATCGAGTCACTGTCCCCTGCCACAGACGCCACCTAACAACTCTCTCTTCAGCCTGTTACCCCTCGGCGTTTAGGGCAGCAACAAACACACCATTCTTCCCTCTATGGCCTTCTCTGTATTGTGTTCCAGCAGATCATTTCCCTTCAGCTCTTGCTCATCGTTCTCCTCCAGGTTGTTTTGGGGTCTTCCACGCTGCCTCCCGGAGTCCATCTCCGTTTTTTCGTGTCGGAGCCAGTCTCCACCCATCACATGTCCAATCCATCCCCAGCGTCGTTTCGGATGATAGTGCCCATATTTCTTGTTGGACTGCAAGCAATTTTGTTTCGAGATAGAAGTGGCCCGTACACGCGTAAGTTTTTTTCGAACAAGTTGTATGAAAGGCGAGAGTCTGGACATATCCTGTTCGTCATTCTCCAGCTTTCCCGATCCGTACAGCAATGTTGACAGCACACAGCTGTTATAGATACTCGTCTTGGTTCTGATGCTGTATTGGGCAGACTTCCAGGGGTCTGAAGGCGGAATGCCCCGCGTGCTTTACCAGTCTGTTTTAATGCCGATCCAGCGCCTCCTTCATTGCTAATAACATCGCGGGTATGTGAAAGCGGTTGGATCTCGGAGGGTTTTACCTTCTAGTTTGACTGGTGCTGGGGTTATGTTCAGAGTCATTACTCAGTTTTTTTTGATTTATTTTCAGCCCAACCATCTCACTATATTGGGTAAGGCGGCAGGTCTTTTCCTGGATATCTCTATGTGTATGAGATGGGAGTGCGATGTCATCTGCAAAATCTAGGTCTTCCAGAGGGGATGTGAGCGTCCATCTAATACCTTTTGCCTTATCTTCCGTTGTTTTACGCATCACCCAATCTATGACAGTGTTGAATAATAGGCGAATAACACCCCTTTGTCGCACGCCTGTTTTTACTTCAAACTTTAGTTCTGAAGTTTCAACACTGCATGCAAATTGCTGTAGCAGCTTATAATATTTATAAAACATGGTGATTCCATACCATTTTAAAGATACGCATAGACTTTTGGGTGTATGCTATCAAAAGCCTTTTCAAAATCTACAAAGTTGATATAGAGTTTGCTTTGCCATTCTGTGATTGTTCTATGATATTTCAAAGAGCAAATATTTGGCCTATACAGCCCGTCCTCTGCAAACCCTGCTTGTTCCTTTCTCAGTTTCTTATCCAAAAAGGTCAGTAATACGTTGTACGATGATTTTGCTTAAGATTTTACTTGGGACAGAAAGCAGTGTTTTTCCACGCCAATTTACAATCGGAAGGGAGCCCTTTTTGGGTATCTTGATGATGACCCCTCTGTTCCATGCATCAGGTATTATTTGGGCATTCCATATAGTAGTAAAAAAGGGTTGCAAAAAATTAGCGCAAAAGTTCTGGGTCTATTTTAAGTTCTGCGTTTGTTATCTTTCCCCTGGTGCCTTGTTATTCTAAGAGTTTACTGCTGTAATGATCTCATCCTGGCTGGGTGTTTCAATGCCTTTTTAACTCTTGTTGGTTCTGGTATGTCTGCTACTCCCGTTGAGGTGGTCTGTTTAGCAAACTTAAAATGCTCTGTCCATCGTATTTCTTGTTCCTTTTTCCGTTGTCAAGTATTCCATTCTTTTCCTTTTTGAGAGATTTGATCTTCTGTAATGTTTCCGCTTTATTAGCTTTGTAATTTTGGGACACTGTTCTGATCACACTTTTTGCTGCTTCTTCTGCCTGTACTGCCAGGTCTTCAACATACATTCTTTGTCAGCCCCACAGCCTGTTTGATTTCTTTACTTGCGCTTTTGTACTGTTCTTGGGATCTTGCTTTCAGTCTTTCGACTTGCTTCCAATTCCTTTTAATATTCTTCGGCTGTCTATTATTTTTCCCTGTTGTTGGTGTTTTCCATTCTTTTCTTCTTGTGCGGACCCTAGACATATTTCACTGCTCTTGCTTATAGATGCCATGTTGTCCATGTTCTATCTATGCTGTCAGTTTCATCCGTAGTTTCATTCTTTCTAGGGCTTGGGAAACTGTTCTTATCTGATTATAAACTTATCCCTCTTCCGTGTCTTTTTTGTCTATCCACATCGAACCTTTAAGTTTTCTGTTGTCCTGTTTTTCTTAGTTTAAGTTTGACATAAGCTGTGACTAGGTGGTGGTCACTACCAACATCTGCACCTCTCTTGACTACAACATCTAGCAGCGAGGTCTCCAGGTCCATTGATCATTATATGGTTTTATTTGGTTTTTATCTCGCCATTAGGGGAAAACCAAGTTAATTTTGTAGAATCTAAAATGTTGAAATAGGGTTCCCCTATAACGAGATTGTTCATGCGCAGAGTTTACTAAACGTTCCTCATTTTCGTTCATCATACCACATCCATATTTTCCCATAGTTCTATAACTATGCGTGTTGTCTTGTCCGACCTTCGCATTTAGATCTCCCATAAAAATGATAACATCATGGGATGGTGACTTGTCTAATTCTGCTTGTAGGTTTCGTAGTACGAGTCTTTCTTGTATCTTCGCATCATTAGTTTAAGCATTGTAGGATTTTGATGTTTGTATGCTTCCCTTTAGTCTGATCTAATCGCGGCTGCTGATAGGTTTCCCTTCAACAGACACTTTTTCCCCGCCCTTTCTTTGGGGTTACTGCTATCCTTCATGGTGAGGTATCGTCTCGTCCAGAAAAAGGACTGTTTCCACCTGTTGCAGTGGTGTTTTTCCATTTCCCGTCCATCTGCTCTCGCAACCTAGGATATGTAGATTATATCTTCTACCTAAAACTTATTAAAAAATTACTAAATTGTACCCAAGAGACTTTTGTGTTCGGTACCATTCTTTTTTAATTGTTTTTTTAAAGGAAGAAGTAATTTGAACCAGGGGAAGTTTAGGTTTTAAAAAATATGACCAAACCTACCCTTTTCTCTTTCTCTTTCTTTTTTTCGTTTTAAACTGAGGGCAAAGGCCCCAAAAATTCGATAAGTCTTCTATTTTTTGCATCTTTGCAGTTCCTTTCCCGCTTTTCTGATATCAAACTTGCTACAAATCACCACCGGGATTTTGGGTTCCCCTTTTATTTTACCGGGCCCGGGTTCTTTATATCACGGTTTTCGGGTCCTATTCAGCGTCTTTTACACGGGGTTTTCAAAAAGGGTCCATTTTTGTGTCTTTGAACGGGTTTTCCCGTGTGTCCTATTTGTCTTTGAGCAAATTGGCCTTGAGCCCAAGGTGGGTCTTTCTTCTTCTTTTTTCCCTCGTCCTGTTAAACATGAGATGGGGGCCCCTATGAAGCCAGTCAGTGGAGTTTTTCGGGGTTCTCAAGCTTGGCGATGCTTTTTTCATGAGGCCATGTTTCATTTCGTTGGTGTATGTATGATGGACATGACTGCAGGATGTGCTCTGAGTCTGTGTTTCTGTCTGGCATGCACACTGTGCAGTCTGAGCAGGCTTTATTCTGTGCATGTGGCAGTTGAGCCTGCAAGACCTGTTCTAGGCGAGATTGTTGTGTGTGTTTTCTGTTTAGTCTGCTGATGGGATCTTGTGGGTGTTTGCTGTGGGTTTGTTGCCTCCATACCTCTTTGTACTTTCTTTTGATGTGTCTTGATTTCTGGTAGTGATACTAGGTGTTTCTGTTGTGTAAGTTTTGTCCCTCCTTAGCCAGCATGTCTGCTCTCTCATTTCCTGGAGACTACAGTGGGCTGGTATCCACTTGAGAATAATTTTGTTGTGTTCTGAGAGCTTGTTTAGCTGTAGTGTTAGCTCTTTCCATGTTATCTTGTGGTTTCGGTGGCCTGCAGGACTGACAAGCAGTCGCAAAGGAAGACAAGTTTGTTGTTTTGATGTTTCTTTGCTGCAGTATTTTTGAGGCATCCAAATTGCCTGTTGTTCGGCTCCTAAAATTTGTTGATAGTTCTCCAGTGGCACTTGAATTTGTTAGTGTAGTGCCATCTTGGAGTATGATGATGGTTCCGGCTCCTCCTTTCCTCGCTGTCGTGTCTGATGATCCGTCTGTGATATAGGTCCACTCGGGATGGGGTATGAGGTGTCAATGTGTTCTAGTGTCTTTGCTCTCAAGATGGGACCTGTTTCTTCACCCTTTTGTCTACATTTGGAATTGTTGTTATCACTGTAAGTTGGGCGTAGGTCTGTGTTGTTAAATGGTACTATCATTTCCCAGGTTGCTGGGTCTTTGAGAGGATGTCCATGTTTTTGCAGAGTGATTTTGACAAGTGATGAAGCTGTGCTTTATGCGTTTTGTGGTTCGTTGATTGTTTGGTGCATGGGGTTATTTTCTGTGCGTTTGAACTTTTCTGATAGTGTGAGTATTTTTGTTCCCTGCGTCGTCCCAGGCTCTCAATGCCAGCAGTTGCTTCTAGATCTTTGATTTGTGTACTTCTTAGACCTCCGGTGATGATTCTGAGGCCTGTGTTCTGTATTTTATCTAGTTTGTGTAGATTTGTTTGTGCTGCGGTTGTGTAGGCTCCTGTGTCATACTCCAGTTTTGGACGTACATATCCTGTGTATATGCGTGTAGTGTTGTGCATCTAGCCCCAGTGGGTTCCTGCAGTTTTTCATGAGTCTTAATTTTATTGTGGCTTTCCTTTGTGTTTCTTCTATGTGGGGACCTCATGAGTCTTTGTCAAATTTTATTCCTAGATAGGTAGGATTGTCCTCCTTTGGTAGTGGTTTGTTGTCCAGGTATAAGTCGACTTGTTCAGGTTTGTAGAGTGAGAATAGTGTTGACACTGTCTTGTTTTGGTTTATTGTGACCCCTCAAGTGTCTGCCCATTTCTTTACTGCATTTATGGCTCCTTGAATTCTGATCTTGGCAGTTCCTATGTATTCTGTTTGGGTCCATATGGCCAGGTCGTCTGCATGGAGTGCCTTGTAATGTTAGATGTAAATTGTTTGGGAGATCATTGATAAAAGGATGAAGAGTGTAGGGGATATTGCACTTCCTGTGGAACCCATCTTCTAGTCTGACCAGCTTGCTTCTGTGTCCTTCCAGTTTGACTCTTGCACATCGTCTGTGTAAGAAATCTCTGATCCATGTGTACATGTGACCTTTGATCCGCTTTGTGCTAGTTTTAGCAGGAGTCCTTTTTCCAGACTTTGTCGAAGGCTTTAGTCAGGTCGAAGAAGGTGGCCAGCAGCTTGTGTTTGTTCTGGAAGGCATCTTCATTTCTTGGCAAGATAGGTGGTTGGTCATTGTGCTTCTGTGTTTTCTGAAACCTGATTGGCAGTCATCTAGTATTTCTTTCTCTAGAGATTAAGCAGCCTGTTGTTTAGAGCTCCATTGTTTTCCCAAGGCAGCTGAGGAGGCTATGGGACGGTAGTTCTTTGTTTTCCTTGGCTTGCTTTTTTGTCTATAGGGATTATTTCCGCCTCCTTCCATTCCTTTGGATATACTCCTTGCATCCAAGATTGGTTTAACAGGTCCAGAAGGTGTTGTCTGCCACCTGTTCCTAGGTTTATTATCATTTCGTTTGTCACCCCATCTGGTCCTAGTGCCTTTTTTCTTTAGTTTTATTGCGCTGTCAGTTCTTTGAGAAAAAGGTTTGTTCATTGTGTCTTGTTTGTCTGCAAGTTGTTTGTTTATTTTTTAGTTCTTTTTGTTTCCTGACTTTGATTTTGGACATGTGTATGTTGATTTCTTTTGCAAAGCCATCCGCAAGAATGTTTGCAGCTATTTTGCCCGTGTAGGTTTTCCTCCATCTTCTATGACTGTGCAGGCATGGCTGGTGGTGTTCTTCATTTAGGCTCTTTACAAGCTGCCATAGTTTTGTGTGTCTTTTTCCATGTTTAGTGTTGCTGTTTTTCCTACAACTTTTCTAATGCATGTGAGTTTTTCTTTTCTGTATATGGCTTGGTGTTTGTTGTGTTCTGTGACATTTGTGTCAGATGGGTCTTGTTCCATTTTTGTTCGTGCTGCTGTGGCTTTTCATGTGATTGTTGTAGTTCGTTGGTCCAGAAGGGTTTGTAGTGTTTTCTTCTTCCTCTGGGGATTGATTTTTGTGCTGCTTTTAGTATGATGTTTGTGAGAGTTGTAATGTTTTTCTGGATGTTGTTGTTTTGTGGGTTTCTGTCAGTTACCTTCAGTTAGGTTTCTGTACAGGTTCCAGTTTGCCTTTTTGTAGTTCCAGCTGGCTATTTTTTCCTGTTTTCTGGTGACTTGAGCTTTCCTACAGTAATAATGATTGGTTTGTGGTCGCTTCCTCCTAGTTGTTTCATCACTCCTTTCTGACATCTCTGGATGTCTTCTGTGCTGTGCCAGATCGGTGTGCTTTGTGTTCTCCATACTCTTGAGTAGAAAGTTGGCTCTGAATCAGGTTTGTTTATGAGTATGAGTAGGTTTTCCATCATCCATTCCTCTACTTCATCTCCTCTTGAGTCATAGTAGCATATCCCAGCTGGGGAGTGGCTGTTAAAGTCGCCTAGGATTATTTGGTTCTTCTCAGCTGTATGTATGCTCTCTAGTTCTAATTTCTTATTGTTTGGGCAGTAGTAGTTTGTAACATGTATTGGTTCTGGGAGGACATGTATTTTGACTGTTAGGTGTTTGGCTTCACCTGTACTTCTGGAGGTTTCTGAGGCTGCGATGTTGTTTTTGACTAGTGTGATGATGCCTCCTTGTGTCCGTCTCTATCCAGTCTGTATGTCTCAGCCTCTGATGTAGAAGGGCAGTTTTATTTAGATGTGTTTCCTGTATGCATATGATGTCGATCTGTTGTCATGGAGAATTTTGCAGTTCAAGTTTCTTTCTGGCAACGCCTTCTGCATTCCATTGCATGATCTTTAGTGTGTTGTTCTTGTTTTGACCAGTGGCATTACTCTGCTTAATCCTGGTTCTTCGATGCGCAGAGCTACTGTCAGTAGCTTGGGGTGGATCCCTTCGAGGCTTGGGATCCGGCGCTGCTCCGCCTGGCACGCAGTCCAGGAGCAACCACATCTAATAATATCTGAGCATACTCACTAACCGTATTGTGCGTTGATGTCTTTTCCATTTCTGGGTCTCCACGCCATTCTGGCTGACATGTCCGTCTTCAGTGGGGAAGTTATGGAGTCTTCCTATCCATGTCCTGGCTCTTTCCCAACACTGCCTGCCAGGCATCAGAGGTTTAGAGTTACCTTCCGCTTTTTTTCAACCAAGGTGAGCTCCCTGGGTGTGATCTTGGTGGGGATCTGGACTTGTCCACACACAGGTGGGCCATGCATCCGCTTCACCTCCGGGGATCACACCTCCGAGGGTTTTTGTCTGGCTTACCCCAGCCATAGCCTGGTATTTTACCCCTTCCGGCATTGGGGGGCCCAGTTATAGCGCCGGGGACTCGCTTTTGTCAGAGCCGTGTTAGTTTAAACGGGGAGCACCACGTGAAGGTACAGTTGACTTGACTGCAGGCATTTCTCATTATTTAGATGAGGCCTATAACAGTCCTTGCTCCCGGTCGTAGGTTCAATTCGCGCTGCTCTGTTCACCAGTGAATTCTTTGTGGAGATCCACAGGATTGTTGCTGGGGCTACGGAGTTTGTGCTTTGTGCAATACTTTCGACAGGTCGCGTGCCATTTCTGAGAGAGATCGGTCCACGATGCCAGGAGAGAGATCGAGCTATACGTTTCCAGGAGAAAAATCGAGCCATACGATGCCAGGAGAGAAATCGAGACATACTGTGCCAGAAGAGAGATCGAGCCATACAGTGCCAGAACACGGTGCAATGAGGTCAATCGTTCGTCGTTAGACCCTTCATACCTAATGCCGGAGATGATGTGTCTTAGAAGAGCTGCAAGCGTACAATAAAGACAAAATTATAAACGTAGAATCAGAAAAGACTGGATGTGAGTGAAACCAGTCATACAATTAATTTTTTTTAAAAACAGATATGGTGGTTTGGATCATGACAAGAATTTCCTGGTATCGCCACACAGAGAACCGCACAGAAAAAGTAAAACGAGTAACTACAGAGCAAGAGGAAGACCACGCAAAAGAATGTGGTTGCGGCATCAAGAACAGTCTTAAGAAAATAAACACAGCTTCAAAGTGCATTAGAACAAGCACACCTCCGAGTGGTTACGAGGACCAAATTGAGGCGTAAACAATGAACCACTTTGCCTGCCACTATGTCGTAAGAGGCGACTAAGCAGGTGTGTCATGGCAATAGCTACCCACACAGTAAAAAACACTAGATGGCTAGCAGAACGAGAGGAACTGAGTGAACGCTGGCTGAAACTGAACACATCACAGAAGAATAAGCACAGAGCTCCAAATGGTGCTGAAGATGTGACGAAAACATACCAATGCTAAGGCTGCATGAATCGATTTCTACATGAATAGAACTTATGGGAGATCTGTTACATCGAGTCTGGGTGATCGTGAGAGAGAGGAGAGAGAGAGAACAAGCACACTCAAGATCACTACATCCCCTTCCTCCTTACACTTCTATAAAGAGTAAATGGTGGAAGAGAAGAAGATACATAATGCTAACATTTAAAACATTTCTGCACATTTTACTAAGCTGTTTTGAGGCACGTTTCCACCATTCTTGCAGTATCAGACTAAGTTCTCTTTGGGATATATTCATCATCATCAAATAGCTTTTCCTGAGCAGAACTTTGCCACCATAACAGTCCTTCAGAGTTTCTCTCTCATGGCCAGGTGTCCTGCATCTGCAGTGGTCATGCTCAAACCATCAGTTACATCCTGAATCTATCTTCTCTGGTCTTCCTCTTCTCTCTTTGTCAGGATAGCTTCCTTCCATGATGTCCTTTCCCAGCTCTTCGTGTCTCTTATATGTCCAATAAACCTCAATTGTATCATTCTTTTTGTAGCATCAGCCAGTTTTCTTTTTATTTTGAGTTTCTTTCTGGATAGATCATTTGTTCTCTTCTCTCAATGATATACGATGACTCTTCTGTAACAATTATATTCAAAAGCACATATATGTTTTTCCACTGCCTTGTTAATTAAATATCGTGTTTCACACCATACGTTGCCTCTGGGATATAATATAACACTTATGATTTATTGCTGGGTCATTGTATTTGATTTATACACATGTGTGCTCCAATACTGTTATTAAACAGGACACATGTGTGCTCTAATACTGTCATTAAACAGGCATACATTGTGCTCTAATACTGTCATTAAACAGGCAACATGTGTGCTCTAATATATCATTAAACAGGCACACATGTGTCTAATACTGTCATTAAACAGGCATCATGTGTGCTAATACTGTCATTAAACAGGCACACATGTGTGCTTCTAATACTGTCATTAAACAGGCACATGTGTGTCTAATACTATCATTAAACAGGCATACATGTGTGCTCTAATACTGTCATTAAACAGGCATATATGTGTGCTCTAATACTGTCATTAAACAGGCATATATGTGTGCTCTAATACTGTCATTAAACAGGCATATATCTGCGACAGTGTAGAACTCTGTAGTACTGGAGAGGTCCGGTGTGTTGATTGATTGATTGACCGTCATCATTGCACTTCGGGAGTAACCATGTGTGCTCTGATCTCTTTCTTACACAGGAAGATCTCAGGCTGCAGTGCACGAGCTCCATGTAGCACCGGCGATGGTTCCTGATAAGGTTTGAAGATGGTAAAGATATTTTTGTAGGAATTTTATTTAAAATATTTTTTCTAATGAATTTTGCTTGGGCAGTGGCTTTCCAGCCTGTTCTTCTCGATTTTGAACTTCCAAGGGTTCTTTTACGTCCTCAAATTGAACACGGGGCCAACATTTTATCGTTCGTCTCCGATAGGACTAGGAATTCGATCTCACCTACATTGAGATCAATGAACTCTGTAAAAATATACATATGGCTCCACGAGGAGCGAAGCTGGTACCTTTGGCGCGAGAGACGATCACCTAACCTCTACGCTACAGAGACCCCGCGGTGTAATTATGTGAATGGTAACAATTTGCTGGAATTTTATTTCTTCAAAACTAATGATTATTTTTACGCTTTCCAGCAGAGTACTCCTGATGCGTTAGGAGAGCATCTTATATCAAAGCTACAGAGAACTTCCATTTTCCTACAGTGACTTATAAATAAATAGCAACAGATGTAATATACTATTAGTCTATATTTCTTCTTTTCTCTACTCCTGTTTTACCTAAACTTATCAGGATAAGATTTATAGAACGGGCTTTGTGTGCGCTTTTTCACCGCCTGTTACTTATCTTCTTCTTTGCGTTCGTTCTTACGACCAATTTTAATCACTCTTTGTGATATGTTTGATCTTTGCCAAGAACGTGTATATACGTTGTACATTAGTTTAGTAGACGCCTAAACGCTTAACTTCTACACGTTTAGGACATGTGCATCCGATTTCAGCCAAACATCCTGAGTCGCCTCTTACGACATGCATGGCAGGTAACAGTGGTTGTATTATTTACACCCCAGATTTGGGCCCGGCAACCACCAAGGCGCCTAGTTACTTAATGAGACACACCTTTGCGTGGATGGCATTTTGCTTTGTATCCACTGTATCGGAGTAGCATTGCTCTTTGAGGAGCACATTCTGTTGTAAATCTGCCTATGTGGCAGAACCATATAATTTGTTGTTTCTTGGTGAAGTTCAGTACGATGTTGTACTACTTTCCTGATATCTTCATTTCTAAGCCGGTCTCTTCTTTCCCAGCATTCCAGGTAGACACGTCATCTCTGTCGTGACTAGTTTTCTTCTATAGTTTGCTGTCAGCGTCCAGGTTTGGTACTGATAGCATAATATTGGGAGATTGTGTTGAACAATGCTCTTTTAGTGTTTATGGTGACAGTTGCATTTCAAAATTGGTGTCATTTGTCATATGATTTGATTTATTGCATCTATGTTGAATTTCGTTAATTATTCTTTCATACCAATAGTTGAAAATGTAACATAGGAAGTAGCAACTGTAATACTTTCGTCACAGGCAAAATTACAAGATAATGTCTCCCCCAGATCTAGTTCGGTCCTGAAAACAAAGGTTGACTGAAGCACAAGCTTATCTAATTAAAGATCTAATTAAAAATCATAATCAGGAACTTTCACGAGAGTATCACAGTTATATGCACAAGGTCTTAGTTCTAAAAGCTCCAACTGCATCGTTCTAAATACACTAATAAAATATACTATACTCCTGCGACTACAACAACATATAATGTAAAATCAACGGCAGCATTTATTTACCAAAGCTAAACAAACATCTATAGTCTGACTCACTTTGTTTTAGGCCGCCATTTTGACAAATCAAACATCAGCATCACAGATTTGTGTAGAATTCTGTAGATGAGGTAACAGCTTAACTTTAAAAGCAACAAGTACCCATTTGAGTGTACCAATAATGGCAGTATGCAACTGGATATACACAACATTATCTTACAGTGGACTAGAATTTGTGACTTTTGTTTTGGTTGACGCTGTGGTAAGTCACCATTACGAGATGCCATGAAGTTTTTGAGTTTTAAGTATTTTGCACAAAATTGAAATACATAAGTTGCATAGACTGTCGCGAGGTGCAGCCAACTTTGAATCATAACATGCATTTCTTCCCACAAATGTAAAACATTTGTTATTATTGTAATCAATTATTAATCACTGAGTATATATGCACGACAACAGTTCTGAGTTCAGTGTCACGAGTGTGTAGTGAAGAGTGTAGTGAACACTAGTAGTGAGTTGTAAGTTTAGTCATGTTCATGTTGTCGACAGTCAAACAAATAATTAAATATCTTAAAGTTTTAAATTACTAAAAGTTTCTTCCTATTCTGTATTCATAATCAAATCATCAATATCAGTGATTATCAGTAAACTGTTATAGTTATTATACAATTATATACAACATGAGTAATCAATAAATAAAGTAAATTGTGTCTTTTAAAAAGCAAATTCAAATATTATATTGAGTCTATTAATATTGTTGTATCATTATTGTTTCTTATTATTTATAACACTAGTGTTCTTTTGTCCATCCTGGGACATAACCTCAAATATTTTAAATGTAAAGTTTTGAGTACTTTTTCTTATTTATTTTATATTCTTATGCAATTTTAGTAACATAAGTTTTCATATATGTCAACTTTTCTTACCTTAATTAATTTGATCATGAGGTTTTAAGAGTTTAGTATACAATTTTTGTTTAAATTCACTGAGCTATGAAAATTTACTGTGTAGATATTTTTGATAAATACTTGATCTACTAATGATTGTCTGGATCTAGATAAAACTATGTATAGGCATGCATAACGGAAGTTCGTTTCCGCAAGTAAGCCGTAATATTCGTGAAATGAAATACCATATTGGTCATCACGTGTCGGCACTCGATTTGGGATATTCGCCGTCGATCGATTTTACCAGGACTTCCAGTGATTTTAGACCACTATGTAAAGAGAAGATTTTTCGACGATCCTTTCTTCAGATTGTTCTTTGAGAATTAGAAGAAAATTTTGTCTCGTTTGGAAGTTACACAAGACAATTTGTCTCGAGGTGAGTTTAATTGGAATAATTGCATACTTACTCTTTAAAAATCTAAAAATCATCATTATATTTGAATTCTCCATCCTTTTACATGTGTGCTAACTTTGAGATCTCGAATATTCGAACTATAGTTATCCTATTTGTTGTAGTCATGTGTCACTTAAAAATTCTTCTAGAGCGTCAGCCATTTTTTTTTTTTTTTGGGAGGTATTTAACTAGTTTTAAAGGATACACTGCATATTAATATAGTATTACATTAATTGCAAGAGTGTAACTAAACCACCAGCAACAAATATTTGTGTTCTAATGTTTAAATCAATTATTTATAATATTGAATCACGTTATAAATTTTTAAAAAAAATACTAATTAAAATTACATAGAATAATTTTTTTATTTCTGCACATTCACTGATTTGATCATTTCTGTAGATTTTACTGAACCATGGATAACATTAACAAGAAAAGTATTGAAGACATGAGGTCATATGTGATGCAGTGTACAGTGTACCCAGTTAAGAAGGAGTCGTAGCTACAGCTGCTGTTGTACCGCTGCAGATCATGTGATGGATGACCATTTCTGAGGTGGTAAGAAGGTATTGACTGTTGCTTGCAAAGAAACTGGTAAGAATGGCAATGAAATGTGCCTTATGTCTTCTATCACACACTTTGACAAACTGATGAGATACAAAACAGAACTTTAACTGATTAGCTACGAATTGAAATATGCCTATAGGTTATGTAAGAATTAAATTTAGGTCCCATTTTCAGGTGTATGTACAAATTCAGCTGCAGTTTTCTTATTTATTAACAGATGTTTACAAGTAATATACCATTTTGTAGGTAAATGGATATACTTTAAGATAGATCTAAAACAATTGTTTGTTAATAGGAAATTTGTAAATGTAAAATTATTATTTACAGCAGAAAAGCATTAAAAGAATATAAAAATTTTCCAACTTACCTTCAAGTTTAGAATTTCCAACACATTTAATACCTATCACTTGGTGGTTACCACACATATATATATCTACACAGTATATCTAATAATAAGAACATCCCAGAACACAGAAATTGAACAACATTTAGTAAATAATTTACACTGCTTATAGTCTATAACCTTATCGCTTGTTGCCATGGTAAACAATTCGATACAGTTTGAGTGAGTGGTGATAACACAATAAATATGACAATATACTCTACCAAGATCCCTTTGTAATCCCATTTAAAGACATTTAAATTTGTTGCAATGGATAATTTTCTGTCATGTCTTGAATTTCAGCATGCCTGGGATGGATGGGAAGATGTTCTCACATGAAGAAAGTTGTGTCGTTCAAGACAAGACAACAGCTGACAAGAAGATTATTCGCATATACCCCCAACTGGAGGACAAGGGATGTTGAATGTCCATCACCATCAGCATACTACATGACCGTGTCAAAATTGTTAGTTGATTGTGTTCTGGGATGCCACATATTTGTCATCCAGTATTAAGTGTTTCATAGTTGATGACACATTTAAGTATTTTTTTCCACATTTATAGCCAGTAGTACAATATTATTTAAGATAACTTCATGATATTCAGCTATTATTACTAGTCTATTTGGGCAGATGAAAATGATGTTAAATCATATGCTGTATTTTCTCCAAATTAGTTTTTATATGAAGTAATTTGAGATATTATTTGCTAATTACTTCTCTAATTAGTGTTACATAACATCTACATAAGCTCTCGACATTCTGTGCCTGATACTTGGTGATTTAACATCATTCAGTCTGCATTACTGTTGTAGTTTGATGTGAAAATCACAAATGCGACTCAAATGCCAATATAGTAATTATTTAAAATATGCAAATTAGCCCACCATTTTGAATATTAATTAGTTCTGCATGTTTCAAAACATTATGGAAATATAATCTATGAATGCATTTTTTGTTCCACATAAAATATATGGTTTATATGGTTTTGTATTAGAAATAAGAAGATATTTAAGATAATGTGCGCTTTGCTATAACATTGACACAGTTTATTGAGATCCATATTTTTAATTTACCTATATTTTTCTGTATTTATTATTTAGAATTATTAATTCATAAAAATTCATAACTTTTCAGAATTGAGGTACAGACTGGGTGAGGGGTCGTTGAATTGCAAATTTCAAGGCCTATCTAACTATGTTGTTTTTAATGCTTAGCACTATTTTGAAAATTTATCAAGTGCCTACTATGTACATCTGTTTTATGGAAAAAACAGAGGTTCATTTAGTTAGATAAATACCTTCACTTTGAAAAATCTTACAATCAGAACTGTAATAAATTGTAAAATCTCCAAGCAACTGTAAGTGATTTTATGTTAATTTTGAGTTTTTCTTGTATAATAATAACCATAATCCTGCGTTTAATTTTAATGCCCGAGTGGTTACCGGGGCCCACATGTGGGGTGTAAAGAATAGACCACTGTTACCTGCCACGCATGTCATAAGAGACGACTAAGGAGGTTTGGCTGAAATTGGATGTACATGTCCTAAACGTAGAAATCTATGTGTTTGGGGCCTACCAACCAATGTACGCGATACACCTTCTTGACAAAGATCAAACATATCACAGAGTGATTAAAATTGGTTGTAAAGAACTAACGCAAAGAAGAAGAAGAAGATAAAGTTATAAACAGACATGTGTTTCAAGTTCTGGTAGTAAATTATGGTTATCAAATCATGGTCTGTTAACATTTGCACATGAATATCTATGGAATTCAGCAACATTCTTGAAATATTCCGTCGTTCTCGTTCACTCTAGATTAGCCACCTATATCCAACATTTTGTGATTCGAGCAATTGAGCGTATTTATATAGTTTGCAGCTGTTCAGCATCAACATTCTGTGCCTTTCTTCCTAGCACATGATTTCAACATTTTTTGGCACGCCTCCTATACAGTGACAGTCTCCATATTAACTAAGGCATGAGCCATTATTTCTATGAGCATTCTGTGGGTAAGGCAGCCACAGCTCTTTGGGACAAGTCACTTGTATGTGGTCCATTCTTTTATAATCTAAATGTTTCAAAAGTTTTGCATACCCTATAAGCTAACCCTTTGGAACAATTTGGAACATACATTGTTTGAATTCACCCATTGAAATAGAAGTACTTACTGTTTTATTTTCCTATCAGAAGAATATGAACGGACATAGACAGAAATTCCTAGGACCAGGCACATGCTACTCTGGCAAGCCAATTGTAGAACAAATCACATTCTAGAGAAAATAGGTAGACATGTACATCGCACACTGCAGAAATTGCAAGGACCAAGCATCCTGGCAAGACCAATCAATTAAATTATCAGAGACACATTACTTTGACAAATCGATGATGCTGGCTGGGATAAGTTTCAGCCACTACAACATAGTACCTGTATTGAACTCAATCCCCAATCGCTGGCCAGGCAACTGCTGGCACTGAGATATTGTTCATCTGGTGTGCTAGCAAATCTAATATTAGGTAAAGCTGTCAATTATGCCACTACTACACAGCCATGGTAGCTTCATCTTTGAACCATGTTCAAAGGTTTGCCAGGCTTTAGTGGTCAATGTTTAAGACCAATATGGAGATGGAATAGGGTATTGGTCATCGCTAGATTGATGGCACAGAATTTTATTCAATTTGCTTATCATATGCCAAATATTCCCAATTCAGCATTTCAAATCCAACTCGAGACTGATGTTAAATGAGATAACTCTTGTAATTGTCTGTTGGGGTGGTATGGAATTTGCTTGAGATATAATAATTGCAGTCAGCATGTAGAAAGTTTTCACAGTTAATCAAAGTTTTGGGACTGGAGGCAGGAAGGAAGAGAATCTATGTTCAATCATTTGTAGATGTGGCTTACAAACAACATAGTCACACTTTATCAACACTGTAGATATGAATGGAAACGTAAAGTACACACATGAGAAGCCACAATTATTAAGGTTATACTACTGACGTTAGTCATTATATGTTAAATATATCGATTTTCAAATTCATCATATTATGTTAGTATTGCATCTCTACAATCAAATTACGTAAAGAGTTTTTATTTATGATCTCGAAAAATGCTTCAAAATTATTTTGAACAGCCCTACCTCTAAAATTGTATAGAAAATGTCTACAATTGTCTTTCTTTTTCCTAGATACAGTGTAAGCATTCAATTAACTAATCGAGTCATGTATCATTGTAAAGCTTGATCTGAGTACTAACAGATATATTAGATTCAATTAGGTAGGCAATGAGTGTATGCTCTAACAGACGATTTCTCCTGACAATGTAAACTAAATTCACATTAGATTTTAAACGCAGTTTCTTTCCCATTTGTAAATTTGTTAACGGGTAATGTACGTTTCCACAGTGAAAGAAATCTTCAAGATATCAATATAAGATTAGGCGCAGACATGTATCTATTAATATGGAAGGAACTAGACAACAGAAAATGCACCTTTCTCAGTTAATAATATATATGAATTTTTAATTAATCCTATTTTTGACTGTGAATTGGGTAGGTCTTATTCGTTGCACCCCAGAGATCAGTTACATGTTACAGAACAATTTAAAGTTGTCAGAATATTGGTATATTTAGACTGTGCAGTCAAAAAATTGCAATTGTTATTTATTTCACTCTGTTTGGAGACCGTCTGACGTTGTTTACGATCCAAATGGCTCCCGTTCATGCAACCGATAATTTATTAATGCAAAAGATATATAAATTTTCATTTTAGACCACTCTAGTAGTAACTGCTATGTATCACATATTTTATTGAGAGATAAGAAAGTTGAAAATCCTGTAGCATAACCCTTAACTGGTATTGTTAAAATTAGCCTGTCAATTATGAGAATATGAAGAACATGCTATCATTGGTATCCATACATATGTTGCACATTTGAATACACTTGAATATATAAAACTGTTTGAAATAAGGTCACTTTGTTTACCATCTAGTCATGTGTTGCAGAGTCTTGCAAGTGAGCAAAGAATAGTAACACTGCAACCTACAAGGACGCCGTGAGGCACTGGGGTAGGGAACTGGGAAGCTACCTAATAAATAAAAAGCAGTGCAGAAATCGGATGCGCTGGCCTTACTTAGAGGTGCATAACTGGCACAATGTACAATTGCTTTTAGGCTCAGATCACATACAAATCACAAAGGGTGGTTTAACTAGTGGTCGATATGGAGCATTCAAAGAAGTTTACCTCTTTGTGAATGTAGCATGCCTTCAATGTACTTTTCAAAATGTTTAGTATAATTCTGCTTATTTTCTCACCAGTGAATCTAAATTTATATATGAGACTATTGTGTAAGTTAGCTGATACAAAGCAATGTAAGAAATGTTTTGATATGTCTGAAGTGGACTTATTTGTTCTCATTTCAGAAATGATGGAGAAACGCATAATTTGGCTGATGAATCAGTTGGCCTTGGCTGAATATTTCATAGTCTACCTTTTCCATCACATGCCCTACCTTCTTATTCTGCTCACATCCATCACATTTGTGTATACCCAGCTTCTTGTTCGAGCAGGTTTCACAAACATTTTGGCAGATCTACAAGCTCATTGGGAGAATCATCTTCAGCATGAAGAGAGCATGAAACAGATTGAACATCAGAAACAATTGCAGCAGCAGCAAATGACCAGCTTCCAGGGTAGGATATTAACAATTTGAGTGGACAGAAAATAGAACAGAGTTATGGAATGACCTTTCCGTTCCTAATTAAACAGAACAATTTGCAGTATCCGCCTAATGCAACTGTGGTTCCTGGACAAGAAACACCTACATATTCTCTGAACACAAACACTGTCACATACAGAGATGGAGGAGTCAAACATGGTGGGAATAGTTCCGACATACGCAAGAAGCTGGAATAGTGCAGCTGGTGCACATTATCCTAATATAAATAGCCATCATCCCGTTTCGATGTTGAATAGTGCACCCCATGATAATGGTGTCACATCTTTACAAAGCATAAACTCAAATAACTGTTTCGATCCTTCTGATCAAATCCAGAACTTACCACAGGGTCACTTCATCCTAACACTGGGACCAAATTCCTCTCAAAACCTCTTCCGTCACGTTCTATCAAATCAAAGGTAATGAATATCATTGGGCTTGGTCCATCCCCTGTAAGACCTGTAGGATTAGTTAATTATGGAGAAACGCATTCTCAAATTCTATTATCCAGTGTCTGGCTCGGGGTCCCATTTTGGTGGAGAACTTGACAGCAATGCAGCCAAGGAATTGGGAATGAGTGTATTTGAATCTCAGCTCTTATCCTCCTTGGCTGAGCTGCTGGACAACTTGACACTTCCCCCTGAGGAATCTCATCAGTCTGTAATATCTGTCTCTAAATTTGCAAGGTACAGTTCTAATTTACAGCCTCAACTTGTGCGCCCCAGGACAGCTATGACACAGCAGGATGCCGCAGAATTTCTCATGTGGCTCTTGGCAACTTTACATGACATTCTTAACAAGAACAGAAGAGCTCTTGAGTCTGGTAAGGAAGCAGTTGCAACAAAACACTCCTCTAAGTGATGCTATGTGAGGATCATTGAATCAAATTGAGTGTATTGATCAAACAGTTGTGTTCTTTACTTTTGTGTTAAGGTAACATCTCTATTTCAACGTTGTTCATTGATGAGCTTTTCATGGCTGATGTTTCTTGTTTCATTGTTTTCGTAGTAAGAAAAACTAGCGCCTGTGTGTTGCGGTCTGCAAGGAAGCAAAGAATAGTACCACCGACCTACAAGGCATGTTGTAAGAGGCGCTGATGTAGGACCTAGGAAACTACCTAGTAAATAAAAGCATCGCAGAAATCGGATGTGCTGGCCTACTTGTAGGCGCATAACTGCCACAGTTTACAATCGCTCTTAGGCCTGAGATCACATACAAATCACAAAGAGTGGTTAACAAGTGGTCAATATGGAGCATTCGAAGAAGAAGAACTATAACCGTATGTAAAGTGACATTATATTATACTGACCACCAGAAGTGTTATCATAACATTTAACATTGATAAAATAACTTGTGCAGTGAACACATTATACTATTCTATGTATGTGGTGGGGGGAGGCTAATGGTTAAACATGGTAGGGTTTCCTGACTGAAACATTCAGTGTTCGACCTCCCCCGATGAGGTCAAACATTTTTTTCTGTTAGGGAGAAGATAAAACCAATTACCAGCATGTGTGTGGCGACAGCCTCAGGCAAGCGGTCTGCCTTAATCCCTCTGCCTTATAGTCCACTTGTGTACTCTCAGAAAATGAGAAAGCGCTTTTAAATGTTTTGATTGATAGAACCATCATCATTGCACTTCAGTGAGTAACCATGTTTGCTCCGATCTCTTTCTTACATAGGAAGATCTCAGCAGCAGTGCACAAACTCTGTAGCACCTGATAATGGTTCTCATGTAATTTAGAAGGTGGTAAATACTTGTAGAATTTCTTTTTAATCTCTCAATTAATCTTTAAATGAATTCATAAGAAATTTTTTTAAAACACTGTTAAAATGAAGCATAATGATGAATATTTAGTAAACATTACCTATCTATGAAGAAAAAGAAAGTCAAATGGTATGGAAACAACACCAATGCAACAATTACATTTTATCATGGACATATACCTTGGAAGTATCATAACACCAGATGGTGGTGTCATAATAAAATCAGAACTGTTTTGTCAATCTAAACATTTGGGGCTCTCTGATGCTAAGGTTATGTGCTTGCCTTCGTTACAAATGTACTTGGTTCACTCCTGTGAGCGATCTGATATATTTTCTAGAGATCCTTGATCTCAGTGTAGGGTGAGATTGAGTTCCTAGTCTTATTGGAGCGCAATAAAAGTAGGTCCATTGTTCAAGTTGATCACGTAAAAGAACCTTGGCAGTTCCAAATCGGCAAGAGCAGACTGGAAAGTCAGCTGTCTTAGAAAAATTCATTAGAAAGATTAACAATAAAATTCCTACAAAATATTTTCACTATCTTCAAAATTACATTGTGGACCCTCGCTGGTGCTACAGAGCTCATGCACCGCCACTGAGATGTTCCTGTGTAAGAAAGAGATCAGAGCACACATGGTTACTCACCGAAGTGCATTGATGATGGTCTTGCTAATCAATAAACATTTGAAGATCTGTCAAGTAGAACAGCAGAACTAAAATAAGGATATATAAGAGTTGGGTACTTTCAGTACTTTTGTATGTTGGAAATGTGACAGAAAAGGTAATATTTTGATTATCAGTATTTAATACATGTCTGAGAGAAAATTATCAGAATATTTTGGTCAAACCCTTCTTCTTTGCGTCTATTCGATGTTTCTAAACATGAGATGGGTTGCCTCTATGAAGCTGCATGTCAGTTGGATTTCCCTGGAGAGTTCCCATAGCTTTCTCTCATGCTAGGCAAATAAAACAAGTAACCAAGAACTACACACAATGCAGACAGTAATAAAAGGCAGACACTGAAGATGGATAGGTCAAGTACTCAGCTGGGATACATAAACCATATAAAAAACTGCCATACATTGGGTTCTGATAGGACACAGGGAAAGAGAAACAGATTAAAGATAACCTGATAGAGAAAATTGAGACATAGATGCACACTGTGGTTAGACTTGAACACCCTGAGAAGAATTTGGAAACAGAGCAGGATGAAGAACTTTTGTTGGTGCTCTGCAAGACAACCGCCATTAACTTCTTTGTCGGCCCACAGTTAAGGAAAGAAGAAATATAAGTGAATGTACTCATGACATCAACATTCTTCCATTTGTTAACATGACAGCAAATGACACTGATATTGTTGCATGTGACAGTGACATCAACATTTCATTTGACATTATTTTCATTCTGAAATTATTGTATTTAGTAGCACTGTTGATTGTGTAATCATTTTGAATATTATTGTTTACTTTGAAGATGCAACAAATGAAGATATGTTTCAAGCCCTCACTGGCAGGCCTGAAACTGATTTATGGTGATCTGACTGCCAATGTGTCCATGAGCTCAAGGATCAATGCAAGAAAGATGTGAGTTGGGTTTCTAGACTTGTTCATTCTTTTTATATGCATTTTCATTAATTTATTGAGTACTGGGACAACCCACATGATTCTAATTTCATTTAAAAAAAAATTAGTCTTAGTAATCTGTCGACATGTAGTCAAAGTGGCAACCTTACTAAAATGGGGAAAATTGATCCCCATAGCTAGGACTATGGCCAACTTCCACAATGTTATCATTACTATTGGAGGTGAATGTAGTGATTGAGGTAATACGAAAGATGAACTCGCAGTTAAACAACTGATAGTAGATAATGTTAAATGAAGATGATGTTGTAGATACCGATCTCTTGTTGGATGATATAACACCCATGGTGGTGCCAGGCCCAAAAGGGAAACAAAGAATATTACCACTGAGACCTAAAAGGTATGTCATAAGAGCGACTGAGATAGGGCCTAGGAGGCTACCATAGTGAATAAAAAGTGTAGCAAAAATCGGATGTGCTAACCTACTAGTTGCACATAAATGGCACAATGTGCAGTCACCCTTGGGCTCAGATCACACAGTGGTTAACAGGTGATCTGTATATAGCGTCAAGAAGAAGATGATACAATTGTTTTAATTTATCATATAGTTGGATGACAAGATAATCATTGTAAGTGATTATAGTTTAATGACATGTTTTCAATTATGTTAATCATAATTTTTCATTGATCTTGTCATCAGATTGCAGCCGCTAATGGTCTGGAGAATGAATCGTGACGCTGAGCTTATTCAAAGACTGTCCGACTTGGAATGGCTGATCTACAAGCAAGCTTTAAAGATACACTGATTGATAGTTTGTTTACAGGCAACTTGAGAAGCATACTATGGTGTGAACCACGGCAGCATTTCTGTCAACCTACAAACTTTTAATGTCCTCCCCGACCAATTGGAGATGCTGTGAATTTCTCTGGTCTGGTCATGTTAGATGACTGTTTTAGCAGGTTTTGTAATATTGAGAACCTTAATGAAGTCTCAGCCAATGGTCCAGACAAAGTAGGTTTTAATAGTGATCAGCAGCAACCAACAAGACACATGTCTCAAGTTCCAAGACACGCAAATGTCAGACATGTAGGTGCTGCCCCTTTCACACAGCACAACTTCAAATTAGCTCAAGAATCTGGCATGAATTACCTACCATCTCGATTCATCCGTCCTGCAATCCCTTTCAAGCAGTTTCCTCCAGCACCCCAGGCCCTTCATATCTCACACATATCCAATATCACCTCCACCACAGTCTTTCATTAGAGACAACATTGCTAATGATAGTGGCTTCCTTGATAATACATTCAGGACTTCTACTCCAGTTGCGAGAGACAGTGTAGCCTCACAAAGACAGGGAAAGATTCAGCGACGTTGTTTGCTGCGCCAACTACCAGAGTGTTTGATTATTCAGTTGATGAGGTTTAAATATGATCCTGTTGCGGGGGCAGCTACGAAAGTTACCACATCTGTGAGTATACGCCTACGAGACTTCAATTTACGAGATGTCATCTATGATACTGTCATGCAGCGAAGTGATATGACTGCTCCAAATGCGGTATGTCTATGAACTTTATGGATGTCTTCATTTGGGGGGTGATA
>JADZMA010001234.1:0-23233 GCA_020796225.1 Arion vulgaris
CATATATTTGACAATTTGTTAAAAGCACTTGATGCCAATGATTCTGTGTGAATTTCTGGCGCTGTATCCCCGTAGATGACATCATACTCCTAGGTATGTAAAACTTTGACTTTTCAAGAGTGAGTTTTTAGTTGGATATTTTCTGGACTGCTGGTAAGGTCAACAATTTTTGTTTTTGTGGTGTTGATTTGGAGATCAATTTGTCCTGAGATATTTTGGAGAAGGTTTGTTTTCATTTGAATATCTTGATGTGATGAACTCAAAGGGCTATATCGTCGGCAAAATCAAGGTCTTCTAAAATTGTATCAACCCATTTGATGCCCATATTTGCGTTATTGGTGCATTTTCGCATGACCCAGTCATATTTGTGAGATGTTGCAAGCTCTACGACTTGCACGTTTTTCACGTGGTTTTCCCGATTTTAATCGCTTTATCGCACTTTAAAAAATGTATAATGATCCTTCCGGTGTGTTCAGTTCAATTTACCGTTTGTGTTTTCAGACATGGTGTATTACAAAATGTTAGGCTCATCAAAGTGAGTACACATTTATATGATTTATATAATATGAGTATCACACCTCCAAAATTCCGAATTGTACATAGCTATGCCGAAAATATGTGATTTTTTAAATTTACGTAAATTATTTTCTTCCAGCACCAAATAATTACTAGGTTTGAAAAGATCAAAGGAATTCGCCGTTGCAAGAAAAGTACACTACCTGTAACATTGAATTTTAGAAAATCGTTGGGACATCGGAAATACAACACCACATGCAAAAATCACGTTCATCCATGCAATGAATATGGAGATATTTGAGGTCAATCGTTGACCGAACGTTTTGAAACGCACTATAGTGATCTCACTTCTTAGACTAGTGGTTCGGGTTCAATTCTACGGTGGGCGAATTTTTCCGAAGTTAACGACTCAGAGTCGATTGATTTATTGATTGAAGATGGATGTGATCATCATCATTGCATTTCGGGAGTAAGCATATGCTCTGATCTCTTTCTTACACAGGAAAATCTCAGCTGGCAGTTCATGAACTTCGTAGCACCTGCAGAGCCCAGATGTAATTTAGAAGATGGTGAAATAAATTTTTTGTAGGAATTTTATTTGTTAATCTTTGTAACGAATTTTGCCCAGGCAGCTACTTTCCAGCTGGGGTTTCTTAGCTAATGCGCATGATGTGGGTTGTTGCAGAACTAAGTGGAACAAACAGGATAAATACTACTAGTATATGAGGATGGAGGTTGAGGCGGTTACTGCTGTTCTCCATTTCTCTCTGGGATTCCGTTACTGGGGCTGTTGTTGTATCTGATTTTCAGTCGATGTTTTACAAGATCCAGAAGTGCAGGTTTGGCATGGGTGGATATCGTCCATAGAGGTTTCTAACCTCCAGAGATTTGCGTGGATCAACTGTACTGGGCATGCTGGTGTTGTGGCAATGAGGAGAGCGTACAGGCTTGCAACAACATCATCTAATGTTGGGGAGTTGAAGATGGATAAGGAGGATGTTTTTCGGTCTCTTCGCGACTGTATGTTGGATAAGACACTAAAATAGATGTTGAATCGATTCGGAGAGTTAAACAGTTTAGAGTTACCCATTGAACAAGTAGATCTGGATGCCTGAGGGGCAGAGTAGTCTGTTTAGCAGCATGCATAATCTTCGATATCTTTTGGAGAAGACTGAGCACATATGGGTCTGCCCGGAGTGCAATTTCTCCGTCGATCGCTGTCAGTACGTAGTAGGTCTATAATGTATACATTACAGATAAGTAATATGGGATATGTGGTATGTGATATGTGGTATGTAGATATGTGTATGTGATATGTGATATGATATGTGATATGTGATATGTGATATGATATGTGATATGTGATATGTGGTATGTGATATGATAATGGATATGTGTATGTGATATGTGATATATGATAAGTGATATGTGGTATGTGATATGGTATGTGATATGTGGTATGATATTAGACATGTGATATGTGATATGGTATACATCAGATATGTGATATGTGATGTGGTATGTGATATGTGATATGTGATATGAGTATACATTACAGATATGTGATATGTGATATGTTGTATGTGATATGTGATATGTGATATGGTATACATTACATATATGTGATATGTGATATGTGGTATGTGATATGTGGTATGTGATATGTGATATGTGGTATGTGATATGTGATATATTGTATGTGATATAGGTATGATATGTGATATGTGGTATGGTATACATTACAGATATGTGATATGTGATATGTGGTATGTGATATGTGATATGTGATATGTGATATGTGATATGTAATGTGATATGATATGTGATATGGTATACATTACAGATATGTGATATGTGATATATGGTATGTGAATGTGGTATGTATATGTGATATGTGATATGTGGTATTGATATGTGTATGTGATATGTGATATGTGGTATATGATATGTGATATAATGTATGTGATATGTGGTATGTGATATGTGATATGTGATATGTTATACATTACAGATATGTGATATGTGATATGTGATATGTGGTATGTGATATGGGATTTGTGATATGTGGTATGTGATATGTGATATTGATATGTGATATGGTATACATTACAGATATGTGTATGATATGTGGTATGTGATATGTGATATGTGATATGTGATATGTTATACATTACAGATATGTGGTATGTGATATGGGATATGTGATATGGTATACATTACAGATATGTGGTATGTGATATGTGGTATGTGATATGTGATATGTGATATGTGATATGTGATATGTAATATGTGATATGTGGTATGTGATATGTGGTATGTGATATGTGATATGTGGTATGTGATATGTGATATGTGGTATGTGATATGTGGTATGTGATATGTGATATGTGATATATATTATACATTACAGATATTTGATATGTGATATGTGGTATATGATATGTGATATGTGATATTGTATACATCACAGATATGTGATATGTGATATGTGATATGTGATATGTGGTATGTGATATGTGGTATGTGATTTGTGGTATGTGATATGTGATATGTGATATGGTATACATTACATATATGTGGTATGTGATATGTGATATGGTATACATTACATATATGTGGTATGTGATATGTGGTGTGTGATATGTGATATATTGTATGTGATATGTGATATGTGGTAGTGATATGTGATATTGGTATGTGATATGTGATATGTGGTATGTGATATGTGATATATTGTATGTGATATGTGGTATGTGATATGTGATATGTGGTATGTGATATGTGATATATTGTATGTGATATGTGGTATGTGATATGTGATATGGTATACATTACAGATATGTGATATGTGATATGTTGTATGTGATATGTGATATGTGATATGGTATACATTACAGATATGTGATATGTGATATGTGATATGTGGTATGTGATATGTGATATATTGTATGTGATATGTGGTATGTGATATGTGATATGTGATATGGTATACATTACAGATATGATATGTGGTATGTGATATGTGGTATGTGATATGTGATATGTGGTATGTGATATAGTTGTATTTTATATGTATGTGATATGTGATATGTGATATGTGATATGTGATATGTGATATGTGATATGGTATACGACAAGTAATATTTAAAACAAAACCTGCCCATGTGGTGCCGGGCCAGCAAGGAAGCAAAGAATAGTACCACTGCTACCTACAATGCATGTCGTAAGAGGCGACTGATATAGTCCCTTGGGATGCTACTCTAGTAAATAAAGCAGTGCAGAAATCGGATGTGCTTGCCTACTTGAGGCGCACAACGGCACAACAACAATCGCTCTTAGGCTCAGATCACATACAAATCACAAAGAGTGGCTAACAAGTGGTCGATATGGAGTTTCAAAAAGAAGAAAATAAAACAAACGTAAAACTGTTCAAGCTTACTTATCTTATGTAATCTACTGTATACGGATATAAATCCTGGTTCCATTTCATAAACATTAAATACAAAAATGAAATCTTTAAAAACAAATTACGACAGAGACATTGTTAGAACGACCTGTGGGGAAAAAGGGAAAAATACAAGCACAATAAAAGACGTGAACATCAATGAACAAAGGACTCAGAAAGAATATCATGTCTTGGAAACTTCATATTTATGTTCTATTAAACTTCTCAGTAGTTTAGGGAGATCAATAATAGAGTATGTTATTCCTTCAAGGCGAGGCGGCTGTAGCAAAATGGCATTAAGGAAATTTGGAAGGAGGAGGCGGGAGAACTGGCTGGAGATTGAGTCGAACAGGCTGTGATGAGGGTGAAGAAATCTTACAAAAGTATACTAAATGGAGATCGAGAAACTCGAGAAAGTGGATATTTTTCTGATGTAATTCTTAACCTGATTAGTGTAATGCATAAGCGTTTGGTAATCAGCTTGGACACAAGAAGGATGTGGGTTCAATCCCACCCTCGAAGTTTAACACGTGAAAGGAATTGGTCCTCCTACCTCCTGCACACTAGGTGCCTAGAAATAGGAAGTGAAAGTGACTTCATACCCTAAGGTTTGAAAAGGCTACTGGAAATTTTATTTTGTTATATATTTCTTAACATGTTAACTCCTTGTGAACCAGAGGCACACTAGTGACGTTTTAACACAATAATGGCGTTTGCTCTGGTCCACTAAGAGTTAAACAAAATATCACTATGAGACTGAATTATGTTTATCTCATGCCCATCACTAGACTTAAGCATTTGTAGATGATTTGGTTACTTTCATTTATCGATGCACTTAATTCATCCCGTCGAGTAACTCTTAACAGATGTGATGACTGCGATAGAATTTGTTTCTAATATCTTTGAAATGAGATTTCATAGCTTCAAGTAACGAATATTATCTAATCATCTAGCCCAGCGTTTCCCAAAGTGGGCGCTGAAGCGTTCTAGGGGGTGATAGTGGGTTCAGAAGAATTTGGGGGTGTTCAGGCGATTGGGGTCGGTGGCTCCTTAAAGCAGAAGTTAATAGTAAATATTTTTAAATTAATTATTCTCGTGATTTTGTGTTGAATAATCATTTAAAATTTGAATTCTGCATTTTAGTTCATCTTATGCCCGTCTTACACGATCCATTTTTTCCTCAATTTTCTATTTCATGCATATAATCATTTGAAAATTGACCATATATTACAGAAATATATATCAAAGAGAAAATAGAGCATGTATGTATGTGAGAGGGGAGCATTGGCAAACTGCTATAATGTGGAGAGGGCGTTACAAAGTTTATGTTGTGCAAAGTGGGTGGTGGGTGGAAAAAGTTTGGGAATCTATGATCTAGCCAATGCCACCTGACTCCCTAACTAACTAACTGATTCCATCAGCGATTTATCCCTCTGACTTCACCAACGCTTTCAACACCTGATTTTACCAGCGATATAATTATTTGGCTTCACCAGGACTCATCAAATGGCTTCACCATCGCTCTCACCACCTGACAACCGGTGTCTAACCACCAAAATTTACCGGCGCCTAACCACCTGCCTTTCCCTGCAAGTTAACCCCTCAACTTCACCAGCGCTCTGACCCTCTGACTCCACCAGCGATTTAGTTATCTGACACCTCCAACGCTCTTTCCACTTACTCAAAAAAGCGTTCAACAATATAAGCATTGTAGACATTAATAAACCGCTCAGAAAACGACAAAGTGGAAACTAAAGCTGTGACCACCCATCGCATTGACTTCTAAACTAAACTGACAGCTCTGCTGTCAAAAAAGACATCTTTAGGATTTACCTACTCAAACCGTCACGGCCAAACTATTCCCGCTTAACTTATCGACTCGGGACACTACTTCTAAAAAGGCCAACCCATTCACGCTTTCGGCTCGGGTCACCACTTCTAAATAAAGCCAACCTATTCACGCTTAACTTATCGGCTTGGGGCATCAATTCTAAAAACAATAGGCTGTAAAAAAAACTTCCCAGACTAAAAACGCATTGTAAAGACATCAACTGGTAGATAATAGAAAGCATTAAGCAGGTAAAACAATGAGACAAATGGAAGGCGTACACAATATATTGACATGACAACGACACACATGTTGGTCAATACTGAAATCACTAGTAGAAATGTTGTGACATAGGGAAAACCCAAACCAACGAAGTATAAACAGAAAATATGGAACATGTCCTGGCATGGTCGGTTTTTTCCTGAAAGAATGCGAAAATATATGCAGACCAAATTAATTTGAATACGAATTATTATTCAGACTGTGATGTAAATGTAAATCGTGAACTAGTGATATCAGACTCTTCGATTAATAATTACATACCAATAATAGTTTCATTTAGAGCTAAACTCTGTTTCTCAAACTGAACTCAAATGGTCAGATTTCAGACCCAATACACAAATAAGACAAGAGACCAAGCAAGAAAATGTATCAAATTTTATAAGCGCCGCTGGAACTACATCGGCCACACACTTAGAATGGATGAGAGAAGACTCACTTACCAATCCCTCATAGGACACCAGAGGAAAAGAAAACGAGGAAGACAAGAGAGACTGCTAGAACCATCACCAGAGAAGGCTCAACGATGGGCCTAGTAAACATTAAAGACTTAAACAAATAGCAACGAATCACGAGACATGGAGAGCTATGACCTCTGCCCTATGCGCCGCCCACAGGCCCAAGAGGAAAGACTAACTAACTAATAATAGTTTAGAGTCGTGTTGTTTCCTGAAGTACAAGACGCAAAATGGTCAGGTAGTCACTGGTTTCTTCGGTTTAAAAGTATATGATGAAGAAGACAAATACAAAAAATAATAAGAGTAGAGGAGGGCGCAGAAGTAAATAATGACCAGGAAGCACAGTATGGTAAAAACAAGAAAATAAATAGAAGAATAAGTAGAAGCATCGTAAATAGAAAGTCAGTGTTAAAGTCGACATATATGGAACTCGACTACAGCAGTTTGCGTGGGGTTGGCGATCGAAGTCTCTTGAACTGACGTAACTGGCATTCAGGCGCTCATGTTTCCCTCTCTGTTCGACCACCAATTATATGCTGAAAGTACCTTGACTAAAGACCATATTTTTGCGACAAATGTAAACTCATTTTGTTTAGTCATCACGGAATTGAACGATTCTCTCGATATAGGCCTGACTGCGACTGGCACAAACAGAAGATGTATGGAACAGTTACATGCCTTATCTTGATAGCGCTCTGTCGCTGGAACTGGCAGCACAACCTTCATGAAAGCTGATGCAAAATGCAGGGAATATCAAGAATCAACAAGAGACTGGTTTCGAAAAAAAGACATCAGGAGGAAAGTAGGTGCAATAGCAGTACTGAACTTTATCAAGAAACAACACATTAAATAGTTAGGACACATAAGCAGATTATCAACAGACAGTGTAGTGTCCCTCAGAGAGCATTGTTACTCCGATACAGCAGATACAAAGGTAGTTCCTGCAAAAAGTGGACCAGAGAAATAACAGAGGTAGTCAAATAAACTATTTATGAAGCTGAATAAAGTCCGTTCTAGAAATCTCTTCATATCAAGCTGTGAGGCAAAACAGAACTCTAGAACAGAAAAAAAGAAGATATCAATGATATGAATGCAGTTTAGTCGATCGGTCCAAGTGAACTATAACTGAGTATACAAACCTCCTTTACATTGTTTGTAGTAGGTAGCAGATTAATCAAAGATCTACTAAGAGCATGCACATTTCCCGCAACGTACTGATGTGAAGCATGGACATTTAACAAGACAGTGGAAAAACATATATGTGCTTTGAATATAAATGTTACAGAAGAGTCCTTCGTATATCTTGGACAGAGAAGAGACCAAATAGATATATCCAGAAAGAACTCAAAATCAATGAAAACTGTCTGATGCTACACAAACAGAAAAATGAAGTATTTTGGATATATAAAGAGACAAGAAAGGTCGGAAAAGACCACAATGGAAGAAGGCATCACTGCAAAGAGGAGAATAGGAAGACCACGAAGAAGATGGATTCAGTATGTGACTGATGATTTCAGCCTATCGACTGCAGAGGCGGAACATCTGGCATATGATAGAGAGAAATTCCTAAAGACTGTTAGGGTGACAAAGTTCTTCTCAGGACAAGCTATTTGATGATGATGTTTTGTGGATGTAATTTGACAAGGTATTTTTTTAGTAGGAAGGGACATGAAAATATTCAAATATGCGATGGACGGAAACAATGATGAGATTGGGAGAGAATGGAAGAATGGAAACTGAGATAGTAACGGAGTGATCAAGTGAGAGAAAAGAGGTACATCAATGAAGTAGGAACAGATGAGTCCTCTGTAGCTTAGTGGTTAAGCTGTCGCCTTGCGTTCCGAAGATCGTGGGCTCGAATCTGAAACACATCATTCTGTTCCCATTGACATTTTTTTCCACAGACCCTTATGATTGCTTCTGGAATTTGTGCTTTATCCATTACTCTCTGCAGTGGCGTGTCATTTCAGCGGAGATGACCCCTGTACAATGAAGTCCTTTGTCTTCAGACCTCTTAGATAGAAGATAACGGTAAGATAGAGAATGAACAAAAAAGATAAGGAATGCAAAAGAGGAAGAGAGAAAGAAAAATTTAAAGAGGAAGAGTAAAAAGGGTGGAAGAGAAGAGAGAAATATGTTAAACAAGTTGTGAGAGAGGTAGCGATGGGAGAAATAATAAGGAACTTGTAGGGACAGTTACATGAAAAGAAGAGAGAGAGGGCGAGAGAAGACACAGAGACAAGAGAGAGAGAGACGACAATAATCCACCAACAATTAGCCTAGAATTAAATAGTTAAGAAATGTTATATATGACAAAATGTGCTGGACTGACCCATCTCGGCCCCGGACATGACGTGACTGGGAACGTTTTTTGGGATCTGTGTATCGCTGTGAACCAATGACGCCCAGGTCACAATCCCTACATCCCCCTGACGAAACACAATCCCCAGAATGATATATCACCATCTCTTTCCCTTAAATGTGCGTTAGTAAGTGTTAGTTATTACAAATTACAAGTCAACTGCTGTTTACAATATTGGTTCAACGGGATAAAGAACGTAATTTTTGTATATCCCAACATTCAGTGGCGGCTATGGTCATTTTTCTTGGTGGGGCCGGGACACACTTTTTTCTAAAAAATCATGGTTTTTTTTACATTTACTATTCCGGGAAGCTATTCCCCCTATCGATTATTGGTGGGTCGCCCACTGGTCCAATGACGAGCCGCCCCTGAAACATTGATTTCTTTCTGCTGCTAGTATTTTTATTCACACAACACCTTTCTTGATAATTATGGCATAGAGTTAAGGTGCTCTCGTTGGCTTCTGTTCCAGAGCTACTCGGTTCGTTGCCTGGTGGGTAACATTGGAGACGGAGATACACGATATGGGCTAGACTTTGAGCACACTGTAATAGATTACCACGGCCGAACGATGTGCGGATAGATTTAGTTTTTGCTGTTTATAAAACCCCTGACTACTTTGTTGGTCCACAGTTTTAGTGTATGTCACAGGGGCCAAGGTCGTTCTGTCTCTCAGAAGAAAAGGACAGAAAAGGGGAAAAAAATAATTTGTTATTTGTTAGTAACGGGTACTTACTTAATCATACATAGTAACGGGTATTTACTTAACCATACATAGTAACGGGTACTTCATTAACCATACATAGTAACGGGGACTTATTTAGCCCTACATAGTAACCGACATTCCTAACATCAGATGGAAGATGTACACAGAGATTAGAGAGAATAGCTCAAACGAAAGCAGCTTTTTTGAAAATGAAGAACACACTATGCGTGAACTCACTACCAATGACTCTTGAAACGAGTACTCCCAAAGCTATATTGAACAATTCTATGTATGGCAGCGAAGATCATGGACACTGAACAAACAATCAATACGATCATTGGAAGCCACAGAGATGTGGTTTACAGAAGAATGTTGAGAATTCCATGGACAGCAAAGAAAACAAACGTGGAGGGTTTTTAAAACAGGCCAGCACACAAGATACCCTTTTCAAAGAATAAGAATCCGACAATCAAGGTTCTTGGGCATATAATGCGAAGAGAAGGTTTAGAACATTTGGTGACTACAGGTAAAATTCAGGAAGGAGAGATCGTTGAAGACAGAGGGAGAAGATGTTGGATGGCCTGACATCATAGTTCGACAAAATATTGACGTCAGAACTGATTTGCACCAAGCAAAGAGAGTTGTGGAGACATCGCCTACGCCGGCAGGCATGGCATTGATTGAGTAACGGGTACTACTTACATATAATTCAATGAGAACTTATATCTGATGTGTGGACATGGCAATGGTTAAATTGCAGAAAACATAGTAACGGGTACTTGAAATGAAATTTAAATCGTGGCATATCCATTACAGGACATAGCCATACAACAGTAAACGAGACGTCGATTTTCTAGGCACCATTATAAGTTGAGTAGTTTGCCTTGCTTTCAATGGTGAGGTTTTTTTTATCGTTCGTAAAACCAAGGACTAATTTGCGTCCACATGTCCACCGCGGAGTTTGATCCAAGTAAGTCGGGTTGTGATCCCTATCGACGTTTGTTGAAATTTTTACTTATTGTATTATTCATTTCTTTGCCTTGCAATACTGTTATAAGCATGTTATCGTTCATATCACCATTTTATCAGTATCACCACAGCATCCCTACGTTTTTTTCAAAATTATATCTGATCTAGTCGACCACCTCACATCACCTTATCTTTCTTTCTCTTATAAACCTTATGATACAGATGTCACAACGGTACTTCATAACAATATAATTCAAGATCTATTGAGATCATATGCAAGTTTGTGTGAACAAAGCAGTGGTTAAATTACATATATTTCGTTATAACAAAAATCAATATCCCGCTGTATATTGTTGATCAAGTAGTAGCATGTCCCATGCAGAACATCACATTCATCACAGCCCTCCTGAAAAGCTCTATGTCTCTTGCAAGTTCTCCTGCCTCTTCCAGCGTCATGTTTAAGGTTTCTTTGATGTCCTGCTGCCATCTTCGTTTTTAGTCGTCCCTTGTCTCGTGTTCCAGGGATCATGCCTTTCATTACCTTTCTCTTCGATTGTTGATAAGTATGCTTCTTCTTCTTCTTTGCGTTCGTTCTTTACGACCAATTTTAATCACTCTTTGTGATATGTTTGATCTTTGCCAAGAACGTGTAATACGTTGCACATTGGTTTGGTAGGTCCCTAAACGCATAGACTTCTACATGTTTAGGACACGTGCATCCTATTTCATCCAAATATCCTTAGTCCCCTCTTACGACATGCGTTGCAGGTAACAGTGGTTCTATTCTTTACACCCCAGATTTGGGCTCCGGTAACTACTCGGGCGGATAATTGTGCTAAATATGATCTATTTCAAAAAATAATTTCTATAAATTTGCTTACTCACATTTTGCGTTTCAAATTTCTAAACCTGCCTGATTAAAATCGATCTCTTTGCACTTAGAACATTCGGATATTGTAAAATTATCAGTGCTACACTACCTACATGGGACAGATTAGCGTAAAACGTAAGCGTTGGTCTATCGACAAGAATTCAAGAGGTTCAATCCCACACTTGACGTTCCACACGCGAGGAAAGGAATTGGCCCTCCTACCTCCAAGGGCCTAGAAATATGAAGTGACAGGCACTTCATACGATAAGATCTGAAAAGGATACACGAAGTTTTATTTTTATTACAAGCCTACACTGAAAAATTCGGCTGCGATTTCTTTTCTTCCTTCTCTTCAAATCTGTGGGTGCCTGTAGCGTATGTGTATCTATCCATCGTGTTTTTGGCCTGCCTCGTGCTCTGCGCTCTGAGTGTCGATTATTGTAGGCACGTGATGGTAGTAAATGGGGTTCTATTCTCATTAGATGGCCGAACCGCCGAGTGGTTACCGGGGCCGAAATTTGAGGTGTAAAGAATAGAACCACTGTTACCTGTCACGCATGTCCTAAGAGGAGACTAAGGAGGTTTGGATTAAATCGGATGCACATGTCTTAAATGTGTAGAAGTCTTTGCGTTTAGGTACCAAACCAATGTGCAACGTATACACGTTCTTGGCAAAGATCAAACATATCACAAGAGTGATTAAAATTGGTGTGAATAACGAACGCAAAGAAGAAGATGGCTGAACCACTTGATTCTTTGCTTTTGATATATGCATGGTATATATCAACGATGCTTCTGATATTCTCGTTTCTCACTCTATCTCTCTGGTAACGTTGACAGCCTTCGAGACATCTCATTTCACATGTTTTAATCTTTCTTTTTTTGTGTCTTAGTCAAGGGTCATGTTTGGCACTGATAGCAGGGTCTTAACTAGTGTCTATGTTTTATCGGCCTCTGTGTCAGTCTGAAGTACTTCGTTGTTTTATTTCTCTCTAATAATGAACTGATGTTTTCTAATGATTTATCCAATCCATCTTTTTCTTTTTTAGTGTTCCATATCCATCACTTCTTAAAACACTCTTTGTGATTTCTATGTTATATGAGCGTAAGAGTGATTGTACGTTCTGCCAGTTATTCGTCTACAAGTGGGTCTGCACATCCGATTTATGAAACGCTTTTGTGTTTACTAGAGTAGCTTCTCTAGGCTCCTATCTAAGCCGCCTCTTACGACATGCCTTGTAGGTCGTAATGTTGATACTCTTTTTACCCTTGCAGTCCCGGGTAACACACAAACGATCCAATCCATCTAAACTCTTTTACTTTATCCTTCAGCTGTATTCTTGTCTGTCTTCTTCTCTTCCAAAGGTCTGTACTTATTTCTTCTGGTCACGGAATGTGACAATAAATAGAAACTTGTAGAAGAGAACATAAGAGAAACAAATATCCTGCCAATATCTGTCAATGGCTGTCGCATAAATATTCGTTGTATCTTGGAATGTGATACAGCCGTTGGTATGTCGAAGTAACGTTACCATGACAACTGTCTGTCTGGTCCCACCAGAGCTTGTGATCAAGTCAAATCTTGTCCGTCGTCCTTGTATCCCCCACCCGACAGGAAAACAATACAGTATGAAAACTCTTAATACCTTGGAGAGACGTAAACTATTAATGTATTAAAATAACTGAGAAGTTTGTTTTTATATTCGGGAAAAGTCTACAAGGAATAGAAGAGTCGACGTTTAATGATTTTTAGAGATGCAAGGATCTCAAAAAAAATGTGATAGATGCAAATTATATCTGTCTCAAACAACTGGTGGGTATTCGTATCTAGGACATTTTACCAGAGATAATGACTCGGTGCACGAGACGGTGATGCGGAACGGTGTTACACACCACCTCTACGGAGCAATAACACAGGTGCTATTCTGCAGTCAGTGTGGAGACTGCGACTGGCTAGAGAGAGCGAATCTGAACAAAATACATGAAGGAATTGGATGTGCTTGACCAAAAAGGCGTGCACGAGCGTTTGCGTGTGTATATATTGGTTATTTCAAATTAATTCATGCGGTAATGTTTGTTCCAAGATAATTCAAACGAAAATTTGCTGACATAAAACGTGATTGAAGTAAGAAGAAATGGCATATAGAAGAAAATAGAAGAATCTAGAAAATAATCTTCTTCTTCTGCGAGCGCTCCATAACGACCACTTATTAAACCACTCTTTGTGGCTTGTATGTGATCTGAGCATAAGAGCGATTGTGTGGTGTGCCAGTTATGCGCCTATGGGTGCCTAGGCTAGCACATCCGATTTCTTGCCAGCTTTTTATTTACTATGTTAGAATTTTGGATGGCCTGACTTCATGGCACGGTAGAGCGTCAACATTTGAGTTGATAAAAAAACAACAACGACAGAGATTTGTGGAGATCCATGATCGCCTACGCGAGCCGGCACGGCACCTGATGATGAGCATTCCCTAGAACTGTGGGACTGTTGGGCTTGCCACTTGGACGTCATCTTGTTAGAGTAGGATGATCGGCGTCCGGAAAGTAACGCCCTTCGTCAATGTTTGGGTTTGTACCAGTCAACCTTTACATTATCGGCCTTACTTTTCTATCCACGGTGAATTTATTTCAGAATAGGGTATTCTTAGCTCGTTTCGGCGTGTGTTGACACTTGGCAATTTGCAATGTTTGCCCTGCATTGTCTATGTCCCGAAAACACTGGACTGTGGCTCTGGTATGGAGTTTACTGCAATCGTCCCTTGTGTCGTCACGACGTATTGCATTTATTCCGACCGATTCTTGCCGAGAGCTAGAAAATTTGGAGCGACTATTGTTTCGAGGGACATGGATCTCCTGACGACTCGTCACTTGTCAGTACTTACGATTCGTTTTTTTAAATTTATTCAGCTTTTCCCATCGGCCGGGAGAAACGTCAGAAATAATCACTCTGGGATTCTGCTCGTTTATGTTCAAGCTGATCTCATCAAACGTAACTGCGCCTGCATCACTACCTTTACCAAAGTAGCTCTCTCTCAATCCTACCCGCTTGCCAGACAGGGATCCTCTGTCTGTTTCCAGGGTCACCACTGGGTTGGGTATGAGCTTGATTAGTGCAGAGCTTAATTCTGGCGCGACGTTGTCCTTATAACTGCGCCTCTGACCCAAGGAAAGAACATAGAAGAATACAGAAAATATTTTAAAGGATATAGAAAAGATATAGAAAGATATAGAAGAATATAGAAAGAATATAGAAAAGAATATAGAAAAGATATAGAAAGAATATAGAAAAGAATATAGAAAGATATAGAAAGAATATAGAAAGATATAGAAAAGAATATAGAAAAGAATATAGAAAGAATATAGAAAGAATATAGAAAAGATATATGAAAGATATAGAAAAGAATATAGAAAGAATATAGAAAGAATATAGAAAGATATAGAAAGAATATAGAAAAGAATATAGAAAAGATATAGAAAAGAATATAGAAAGATATAGAAAGAATATAGAAAGAATATAGAAAGAATATAGAAAAAGAATATAGAAAAGATATAGAAAGATATAGAAAAGAATATAGAAAAGATATAGAAAATATAGAAAAGAATATAGAAAAGAATATAGAAAGATATAGAAAAATATAGAAAGAATATAGAAAAGATATAGAAAAGAATATAGAAAGAATATAGAAAGATATGAAAAGAATATAGAAAGAATATAGAAAGATATAGAAAAGAATATAGAAAGATATAGAAAGAATATAGAAAGAATATAGAAAGAATATAGAAAGATATAGAAAAGATATAAAAAAAAATATAGAAAGAATATAAAAAAGAATATAGAAAAGATATAGAAAAGAATATAAAAAAGAATATAGAAAAGATATAGAAAAGAATATAAAAAAGAATATAGAAAAGATATAGAAAGAATATAAAAAAGAATATAGAAAAGATATAGAAAAGAATATAGAAAGAATATAGAAAAGATATATAAAGAATATAGAAAAGATATAGAAAGAATATAGAAAAGAATATAGAAAGAATATGAAAAGAATATAGAAAGAATATAAAAAAGAATGTAGAAAATATATAGAAAAGAACGAAGAAAAAGATTATAGGAAAGTTTATAGAAAATTTTCCCAAGAAAGAGAGGACGACCTAAGGAGACCCTGAAACGAACTTTTCTGAAAGAGACAAGAAATATCGGTCTCAGTTCCGTGAAGGAAATTGAGCGAGTTGCCTAGAAAAGAGCAGTATGGAGAAATTGTTATATATAAGAGCACAACGTGTATATACTAATGTTTTTCAAACCACAAAAAATGATTCATAAATAATTATTCTACAGCTAACACAAAGAAGAAAGAAGGAGAGAATCGACGATGAAAAAAAAAGTAGGCTAGATTTCAGTTGGGTTTTAAACTTTCTAAATTTTACATTTTCAATAATTTCTATATTTGCGTTTTCTACTCAATAATTTGAATCCTCTATTACACGGACATTTCACTTCAGCCACATACGCATACATGATCAATGAATGTAATTCAAAGCGACACTTGGTACAAACAAATGATAAGAGTTCCATGGGCGTTACACGTCTTATGAATCATGTATAACAGCGCTGTCGGATGTGCCCAACTTGTACTCATTCCTGTACAGAATCGTCTCATTAGTAAGAAATCTAATCAAATAATAATCAATATATTAAAAAGAACACTGAAGATTATAATTTATAGAAGAAACCAGAAGATATAAAAGAAGAAAAAGACAAATATAATCGGTTTTAAAAAAGATATATTCAGAAAGAAGTATTGAGTACAATTTCTTTTCTAATTATGTCTCTCTGTTTTGATTTTATGACTTTCTTGTTTTCCTGGTGATATTCTCATTTTTCTTCTCATTTATGAATAGTATAATCCTGTAGAAATGTACCAGAAGGGCATACTCGTGAAGAAAGACAACAGAATGGTATTGACAGTTATAGATGCATGCGCAGGATCAGTGGTGGCTCGTCATTATGGGCCAGTGGGGCCGGGCCCTACCAAAAATAATATATAACGTGTATTTATTATTTTATAAATTAAAAAATAGCTACCAAAACCATGATTTATCCGGAAAATGTGTCTCCCCCAACAAAAATGATCACGAGCCGTCACTGCGAAGGATATTTATCTACAATGGTATGACAAGATCCCAAACAAAGAACTGTGGAGAGATCAGGCAGGTGGAACAAGAGAAAAGGGGGAGGAATGTGGGGATGGATATAAACACAGGGGAGACCTCCTGACACCCACCACGAGACAAGCCCCTCGATGCAACCCCAGGTAATGAGGAAGGAAATCCGGGAACACGTGGATAGGGTTAAACGAAATGCACAAAAAATGGTAAGAGAGTGGAGAGGTCAGAAACGATGTCCTGGATAGGAAGAAACTTGGAAACCTTTGTTGCAGACCTATCCCTTTCCCCAGGGACGAAGTGTGAAGAAACATCGTTAGGTAGAAAGAAACCAGAATATAAATAAGAATTAGGTAGCAATAAAGACAAAAATGGAACGAGATCTACTAAAACAAAAGAGATAAGAAAAGTATAATCAACTAAGGAGATCGAAGTGCATTAAAGAGATCACAAACGTATAATTAATACGGGGTTTTGTTCAAGATAATTGCAGCCCCATTGACAAATCGAAATTTTCCCAGATAACCTATCGCGTTGTCTTTATTTCTATTTAAACCGGTTCTACTTAGCTCGTCCACGTCACATTTGTTCATCCCCTTCCGCACTACACACACCGTCACACAACCTTGACCTATACTACGTCATAACTGAACCTTCAATTTCCATACATATATCCCAGATTAGCTCCATTCTATAGCAAATAAATGAGAAATAAAAGCAGACTCATAGTCAAGAAAATGGAGACCAACAAGATCTAATGAACCAAATTGAGAGAGAAATGCAATCATAAACAGCTTCTTTTTTTCCACAATTTCTTCTTTATGTGTTGGGTAGTGAGGGGGTGGGTGAGTGGTCTTTAATGTGCTCATTCTAATGCACTTTGTACCAATTATTCATTTTCTTTGGGCTGTCCTTAATGCCATCGCCCATCTTTTGCGGGGTCTTCCTCTTACTCTGTACTCGTTATACTTTTCTGTGTGACACTTTGTGGTAGACTGTAGACGATAGCAGGACATTCTTATCATGTGTCCAAACCATTTAATCTGTTGTTATTTTATGAATTGCAATACTGGTTTCACATCCATTCTTTTTCTGATATCTTCATTTATAATGTTGTCTCTTATTGTTACCCCGGCAGCTTTTTCTAAGACACCTCATCTTCGTCGTTATGATTTTCCGCTCATCTTCTACTATATATATAAAATGGATGTATGGATGATGTTTGTTTGTTACCTATAGACTCCGAAACTACTGAACAGATGTAGCTGAAATTTACAGGATATGTTTGTTTTGATGTCGGATGCTCCCTGCCCATTTGAAATAGGTAGCGCTGAGCTTTCGAAAAAATCTAAAAATAATAACACGCTCATTTCATCGAGAGTTTCAACCAAATTGCCATTAACGTTTCCCGGGAAGTCTACGGTGTACGTATTAGATATACACATCAGATTTGCGAAATTTACAGGATATGTTTGTTTATGTTTGTTTTGATGTCGGAATGCTACCTGTCATATTTTTAAATATGTAGCGCTGACAATTTTAGAAAAAAATTTTTTAAAAAATCAAAAAACGCAAATTTATCGGGGTTTTTTCCCGGGAAGTTTACAGTATGCGCATCTACACGATTCGATGACGTATGATTCAAGTCAATATTTCAAACAAGCCTTACAAGCGAATTTAAAATACGCAATCCAGGTTTGTTTCTAATCATGATCATAGATACTGCAAATCATATTTAAGTTATCGCCAACTATTCCATCAATGTTTGTTATATGTTGGCAAAAATTGCTCTATATTCGATTAAACCAAACAAAACTACGATCCGAGGAATACGTTCATTTGAGGGAAGCTATTGGCCGGCATTTCTATAAATGACAAGATGGTTATTTTGCCATCAACGTTTACCTGATGTACAACGTTATATGTATGAATATTACCAATATTAGATTACATGCCAGAAACGGGTGACCATTTAATTTTTGTAAATCAATCCATACCATTGACCGCTATAACGGCGTGCAATTCTAAATTAGTACAACCATTTCGCAATAGGTTGCGTGAGTAGTTTCGACAAATGATTCATACAGTTTTCCTGATTTTTCAAAACATTTTACTCGCAGTTTCTATGCATTTTCTAATAGAATTTAATCAAATGCTAATTTTTTTTATTTATTCCAGCGAAACATCAACAGTGATATTTAATTCCGTGGTGAAGACAAAAAAGATGCAGTTTTTTCCCACAGCTCTTCACGAATTTTCCACACTTTGAATTATGCCTCCCAAACGAAAAGCTATTGCCATCACATTAGAGCACGAAAGAGAAAGGCATTACTAGCTTCAGAAACAGATGAGCAACAGAAAGCAAGACTGCAAACTGTTCGAGTACCCCTGCCAAAACCCGTTCGTCCTGAAACAGACGAGCAACGTGAAGCAAGACTAGGAACCAATCGAGTACGCACTGCTCCCAAATCCGTTCAGCTGAAACAATCGAGCAACGGAAAGCAAGTCTGCAAACCGTTCGGATACGCACCCACTACTCTATCCAGACGAACACTGCACGCTGATTTAAATCTAGGTGCATTCCATTACAATACTAATTATGATTACAGTCTTCATCCAAATGTGGTTATTGGAAAAAAGGATAGATTATGTGTATTGCTACAGTTTTAATCAAAATCCTGACATTCGTTGTTCATCATCTGTTTGTCTCGATCAAGACATTTTGATCGAGTATTGCACGTGAAATCGATCAAGTACATTGCAAATATGTCAACAAAGGAAGCAATATGGCAGTTTTTGGAGTTGCAAATATAACTGCATCCATCGATGAAATCGAGCATTATCAACTGGGACGTTACATTAGTAGCAATGAAGCAGTATGGCGCATTTTATAATTTCCAATCCATGAACGACATCCAAAAGTTGTTCATTTGGCAGTGCACCTTGAAAATGGACAACGCGTGTACTTCACAACAGAAAATGCACATGCACGAGCATTGTCACCATTGCCAACAACGTTAACTGCATTTTTCTCATTGTGTAGAGATGATATATTTGCAAAGACACTACTTTACTCTGAACTGAACATACTACCATGGAATGCAGTAGCGAAAAAGTTTCAAGGTCGCAAAAAAGGTAAAAAAAGTTGAAGAACATTCCAATTTATATTCGACCAACACGTTAGGTCGTTTGTACACTGTTCATCCAAACAATGCAGAATGCTTTTATTTGCGATTACTGTTAATCAACAAACATGGACCAACATCCTTCAAGTTTAGAACAGTTAACGGTCGATGCACTTTTCGTAAACTTGCCAAAAATCAAATCTTTTGAAAACGATGCTCATTGGGACACTTCACTCGCTGATGCATCCAATACTGCACGACCACAGCAAATACGCACATTATTTGCAGTAATTTTAACAACATGCTTCCCATCCAATCCAAAGAACTTTGGGAAAAATACAAAGACTACATGAGTGAAGACATCCTACATCGCTTGCGTGCGACGAATCAAAATCCTGACATTCAATTCACACCAAACGTATATAATGAGGCATTGGTTTCAATTGAGGACATATGTTTGGCAATCTCTAATAAAGCACTGGTGCAATTGGGAATGGTTGCGCCAGAACGATCTGCAAACAACCTTTGATTGTGAGTTGGAAAAGAGAAACACTTTGATATCAACGAATTGAGTACTTTGTTCAAACGAATCTTCCCAAAAATTTATTCCCGAACAACGCATAGCATATGACGAATTATGCATGCAATTACCACAAAATGGTGGATTGTATTCATAGATGGCCGGAGGCCGGCAAAAGTTTTCTCATTTCACTTATTTTGGCAACCATGCGATCAGAAAAATATTCACTGAATCACATCTTCTGGAATTGAGGCAACTTTTTAGATGGTGACCGAACAGCGCATTCAGCGCTGAAATTGTCGTTGAATATGCAAATCACTGAGACACCAACATGCAATATCAACACAAATTCTGCAATGGGTAAAGTACTCCAATTATGTCAACTCATTATATGGAATGAATGTACTATGGCGCACAAAAAGCTTAAAGCGCTCATCGTACACTGAAAGATTTGAGAGGAAATGACCAGCTCTTTGGTGGCGCACTCATTTTATTGTCTGGCGATTTCCGGCAAACTCACCAGTTATACCAAGATCAACCCCTGATGAACTTAATGTATGCCTGAAATCATTAGTTTTATGGCAACACATACAGGAATTGACTTTGAAACCAATAGGTATACAACTACAACATGATGAAACCGCTGAACGTTTCGTAAAACAATTGTTGGATATTCGGGAAAGGGAAAATGTCAATCGATGATTCCACGATGTTTCACATTGCCAACAAACTTTTAACATCATTAGCGTCCACAGACGAATTGATTAAAGTTTTCCCAAATATTGCACATAATTACAAAATCATCCCGTGGCTCAGTGCACGTGCAATATTAGTGAGAAACAAAAAAAAGGATGTATATGCCATGAATTTGACATTCAAAAAAAAATACCAGGAATGATAACATAGTCCATCGATACTGTAATGAATCAAGACGAAGATTGCAATTATCCAACTGAATTCTTGAATTCACTTGATTTCCCGCATGCCACACGTTATTAACATTGAAAATTGGCGTGCCTATCATTCTTCTCTGAAACATCAAACCACCACAACTTTGCAACGGTACCAGGCTTTAGTGAAAAATATGATGAACAATATCATCGAAAGGCAAATTTAAATGGAAAATTTGAAGATATACTATTGCCACGCATCCCAATTCAACAGACATCCATTCAATTCAAACCTTAGTTTCCGGTGTGACTCGCCTTTGCAATGACCATCAAGAAATCACAAGACAATCGCTACAAGTTGTGGACTTCATTTGGAAAATCCTGCTTTTCACATGGACAGCTATATGTGGCCTGTTCACGCGTCAGAAAACCTTCTGATTTATTCTGTACGCAAACCCCGACGGAAAAACAAAGAATATTGTATATCAAAGAGCACTTCAATAAACAAAATTAAAATGAAACGTTAAATTGTAAAATTTTTTCCAAGAAAATGAACAAAAAGGGCAATGATCCAAAATAATTATTAAATATTGTTTTCCAGTTTCCTTTAAATTCAATTTTTTTGGAGATGTAACAACGCGCGAGGGTACAGCTAGTTAACTATAAATTTACTAAAGTTGTTTAATCTTAGATTTTCTTTAGAGTAGTATTTGTAAATTGGACCAACACCTACAGGTGCCACATAGCGTGGCGTTTGGACTTCTAAAACAAAAAAAGAAGATTTACTAAGATGTGTAAATAATTGGCAAATGTTATAACAAAATTTGACTACAATATATCAACGGGGACTACGCAGAATAGAGGGACTGAGTTGGTATGATAAGGTCACAAATGAGGAACTTATGGAGAGAACAAGACATATTCCAGTGAACCAAGAGGTTAAAAAATTATGCTATCGTTGGATATGACACACTTTGTGAAAACCTGAGGGAATATAAAAGAAAGGTTCTTTCCTGGAAACCACAGGCAGCGAAAGGAAGGGAAGAATACATGGAGATGAGATTTGGAGGCAGAGGGCAATAATATAAAAGAAGAGCTGGAGGGAGCTGCAGGAGATAGCTAGAGATAGGAAGACTTGATGAGTTGGTTGACGGTCTATGCCAATCGGGGTTTAAAAGGCACAGAGAGAGAGAGCGAGAGAGAGAGAGAGAGAGACTACAATATACAACATTTAATGAAAATTGAAATATTTCTGATAATTTAAAGAATTGCAACTCACCTTGACTTGCTATGTATTCCTTGGGTCCATTGTATCCTTTAAAAAACAAAGAGATAACCGTTGTACATGCATCAGGATCATCGATAACGGTGTCTACACAAATTGATAGAAGTAATAAATTTTGATAGAATAATAACAAGAGATATAATACAGCGGCTAGTCAGTGTACGAGTACTTGATCTGTAGACGATTATATGAGTCTTAATATCGTGTCCACACCATAGCACACTGAATAACAACGGGGTTTTTTACTATTTTTACTTCATCATCATCATCAAAGTCGTATCCTTTATAGGAATTTGCTCTCTTTTGCAGCACATCTGAAATTCACTCTGTCTCTTGCCAGTTCACCCACTTCGTCAATGCTCATGTTTACAAATTTTAAAAAAAAATTCGAATAAGATGCTAACTATAAATATAACATTCTTCTAGTTTCGTTACTTTTTGGAACAATTCGCGTAAATGCTATACAGCCTTCGTAAAATTTCAAACATTCATTGAATTTTCAAACTTTATAAACTTTAATGATATTATAGGTCGGGCGTTATTTTCATATATTGTTTAATCAGGCCAGTTCAACATTACGTAATATGCTTCTATGTATATCCTTTTCGTGTCCTGTTTGACCACAGCCAACTTGTAGATAACTAAGCCAAACAACTGATTGGGAATCTCTGATCTAGATCAGAGACGGGTCCGGAAATATAGATATTTGATAGAACACCGCATGCTTTTCTTTCAATTCTACTCAATTCTGTGAGTCTATGGTAATTTATTGATGAAAATATTCATATGTGTATTCTTATTGTTAAATTT